>APFE030746185.1:3075-63568 GCA_000404065.3 Pinus taeda
CTATGTTCTTAATTAAGCTAGGGAGAGATACTTATTCTGTAGCTTCAATGTGTAATTAAGTGGCAATAGTGAGTTAAAATCCCTTGTTAATGACAATTTCCTACATACCCATTACTATACTACTCGAAATATACCTTTTAATTTCACAATTAGACTACCACCGCCTGTAGAATTTGAAGTGAAATTTTCATGCAATTTAATGGATGGATGAAGGAGATGGTGGCACATAACTTTTTTTCAAGTAGTCTGGGATGAATGTGGTAATTCAAAGATCAATTCAAACCTTTGTGGCTTTCCTCCACCTTCTCTAATTTCTTGTAGGAGTCTCTCAACCTTCTTGTAGTAGTTGTAGGATTTCTTATAGCTCATTCCTACAAAAATTACAGAATGGGGTTCAAAACTCCTCAATGGCACCCTGATCTTGTCCTCTCCCTAACTATTTTTGAAATGAGAAATTATTCAAAACAACCCGATTCTAAGCACATAATATGCCATTTTTGTTTTAGGCTTGGAGCATTGTGGTGACTCAACAGTCACATGAGGTTTCCTCTTTTGGACCGTTTTCCTAACTCTGAGTAATTATTTATCCTTTTCTCATAATGATGACCCACTATTTGTGATCCTAACTTTGCTGATGTGACATATCCACGCCGCATGAGTTCTTACCATCACTTTTAGTTTACTAGCCAAGGGTGTCCAAGTTAACTGGCCATCTCGAACATATTAAAGCATCCCCTCTAGAAAATTACACATATTTGTTATTCACACATAGGGAGGAGGTAAGAGTTTTCTATACCTGTTCCTACCTCATGATCAAACTACTGCAGGGATTTGCATGTTGAAGCTAGACCATATCATTGGAATCAAGGGAGTTGACTTGCTGGCTTATTTCCTATGTATTTCTTCATTTCTCTTCATGATACTTGACTATTGTGTTTGTTGTGTGTGAAGGTACCTTATTGATGTTTGATTTTCTACTATTGGTGGAAAGTCCTCCTATGAGTGATGATTTTTTCAGAGTGGTCTCATAAGTCTCCATCACCCCCTTACTGATGAGAAAAATAAATATTAGTGCTTTCTATGATGTGTGCACAGGTTGCTACAACTAGACGTTTTCTCCCTATAGCAGTCCTTTCCTTTTCCTCTGGGGTCTTCAATATGCTTCGGGGTGATGAGAGAATTTGTAACAATTCCTGAGGACAATTCTAGGAGCATGAGGGAGTAGTGTAAACTTGTAGAAATTAAGATAATGGCTTCTGTGTGTCTTAAATTTTTAACAGGGGTAAGACAGAGTGAGTGAATAGTGAGTGATTTTTTGTGAAATGGGATGGATGAGTGATAGATGGATGATGGACCATGATGGGGGAACCTTATTCATCGTTTTCAAGGTCATAGGGTCCCTATTGGGTTATCCTTGTCCTTATATCTCTCTCTTGTAGCTTTTCAGAACCCTCCTGTAGCACTACAAGATCTTCCTATAGCAATTACAGGTCCTTCCTGTAGTAGTCGAGAGAGGGGGTATGTTATCACAAAAAATTGATCATCTAGTCATAATTTACTAGATGGATCTAAGTACACCATGTAGGGCCAATTTTACCATAGTAAAATTGGTTTCACTATAATAAATTACTTAATAAACCACATTTTTTAAGTCATTTATAATTAAACCCATGAAGAATAATTAGATAAATCAATATTTATTTAATTATCTTCTAGGAATAATTAATTACACCATTGTTTAACTAATATTCCTTGTCATATTTGACCCAACTATGAAATAAATAGATAAATCATTAATTATCTTTTTTTTCTCTAGGAATAATTAATTAATCACTAATTAGTTATTATTCCTTGTCAAGTTTGACTAAATCCCCTAGGAATGTTTAAATAAATCATTATTTGTTTATTATTCCTTAATCATACTTCTTGAGATGATAAATAAATAAATTATTTATTTTTATTTCTAAATAAAATTTTAAATATTTTTTACATCCAACTAAATATAATAAGATATTCCAAATGGTTAATTCTAGAATTTTGTTAATAATATTTTATTATTTCCCTTTATTCAAGAATAACTTAATATTTTGTTACAAATAGAAGGGTTTTACATTCATTCTTCACATTTGATCATTTTCATTGTTGCACTCACTGTTGTAGCTCTGATTATTATCATTGTCGCACACATTTTCTTTTCCATTTCAGATCCAATTGAACTCAAACATTTTGTTTGCTGGGTTTTACACATTATAGAGGAGAGAGACTCTACAAAAGCTGAAGACATTGAGGACAGCCAAGAACCCATCCCATAGAGGGGGAATGGTAATATTATTTCTTCCCTTCAAAAGTGTCGTTTAATAAAGTATATTATTTATATATCTGGTTTCCATTGGATTATTGGAGTTACTTACTCTCATTTTCTTATTCTGTTATGTTGTTTTACTATTGTTGTTGCATAGATCAGGGCTTTGGCAAGTTTTGTTTCTATCATTTGCTGCATATCTACATAGTTTAACAACCATTTTTACTATTGAGGGTGTTTTTCATCCATAGTCTAAAGTGATTTATTTTCGTACACTCTCGATAAGAAAAAAAAAACCCGAAAAAAATGGTGATTCTGTTGGGGAATTTCTAATTGTTGCTAACAAATTAGCAACCCCACAGTGTTTTTAATTCCGATTCGGAAACCTAGGTGACCTTTAGTTTTCAGCTTAGGGTTTTTCTTTTTCAGTCTCTTAATTTTGTTTACTAGCATTCTAGCCCTAGATAAGTCAAATTTCTAACTTCCACAAGTTTTCTAGTTATTTCCGTAGGTCACATGAACCAGCCATGATAGAGACAAAAAAAATTCTGATACTTTGCACCCGAGAACTGAGGATTAGAAATCACACTTATTTTCCTCAAACCTGCAATCTGGAGGTCCAAAGCACACTTTCTGGCCCAAAAAATGCAATATCCCCCTATACAGGGCAATACCTACGATTTGTAGGGTTTATGGGGTTTTTTCTGATCTTTTTATGGGTTTTGCTGAGAGAAGTCTTCTGGATTGGTTGACCACTATCTTAGACTGCTTAGGCCTTTGATCTATTCATTTCACTCATTGAAGTTGAATTTATCCCCTAAGGGCTTCTAGTATGCTTCCACCTTTATAGGAGGAGTTTAGTTGAGTAAGAAGTTCGAGCCTTCAACCATATTTTCCAGATCTATACCTTTCTTTTTCAGATCTTCACAGTTAGGTTGTTTCCATCCAAAGTTCCCTCTTAAACCTTGTTTGTCATTTTCCTTAGGGTGCCAGTGTTTTCCCTAGGTTTCAAACCCCTCTCCCTATCTTTTGTAGGAATTTTCCTCCTTGTTTTAATGTTGTTGCTACACCACCTTCTAGCAACATAATGTCATTTAATCCCAGTCACACTGACACTTCAATATCTTGGCCTTTTTTGTGTGTTTTCAGTCGATTTCGCCACCAACCAGCTCAGTGCTTGCAAACCCAGTTTGGATGGGCTTTTAGATAGTTGATTTGTTGTTCATTTTATGTTTGTAATTTCAATTTATTTCAAAATCTTTTTCTTTCTTCAAACACGATCTGGGCTTAATTAATAAACATAATTGCACACACAAGCATACCTTAAGAAAAGGGCGCTTGATTTACACCATTAAACCAAGACTTAATTAATTTATATCCCCACACATAGACAAAGACATTTTATTTATCTCCCTTCAAAATTTCTGTGTCACTTGTGTCTTACAACCATTGTGCCACCAAGGTGTTTTTTGTGGAGACTCTTAGGCCTTCATCCCCACTTTCTGCTTACGTATTAATCCTCCCTACAGGGTTCTAGTTAATCATCCCTTGAGTCCCCATATTGAATCTTCTTCTGGTTCATCTGATTCCTCATTCGATTTTGAGCCTCCTTCACCACATACTGTCATCATGTCATGACCCACTATAGGTGTAGGAAATCAAACTAGTGTCCACTCCAATTCTACCCCGGTAGTCACATCTAGCAGAATCGTTATAGGAACCATTCCAGCATCTCCAATGCTACCTTTCATGGCTAGGTTAAGCCTCCCAGATTTTAGCCTATTGATCAATGACCCTATACACCATGATTCTAGTTGGCCAGCTATGCTGACTAAACTTCCGTTCGACATTCCCAAGTTTGAGGGTAATTCTATAAAGGACCCTACCAATCACGTCTGCTCCTTCCATACGTGGTGTTCATCCAATTCCATCGCCGATGATTCCATTCATCTTTGGTTGTTGCAACACATGCTCACTAGAGATGCTACAAAGTGGTATGTTGAACAACCCACCACTTCTCATTCCACTTTCATGACACTTGTTAAAACATTCCTTTCATACTTTTAGTTACCTCTCCGATATGCCTGTACGGAGATCTTAACCACCTTTTGTTAGTCCTCTGCCACTCATCTTTCTAGCCATGTCCAACAATGGTGTAGAAGGAGGAGCATGTGTCGTGCTCCTTCCTTTGAAGACCGTGTCTAATTTGATTGGTTCCTTAGGACTCTTTTAGTTCCCATTTCTAAAGATTTCACATCTCACTTTCCTCAGATAGAGGAAGACGCTCTCTAGACTGCTCTATGATACACTCAATCTGGTTATGTATATATTGTTATACCAGACCTCCCTTGTCTTGGCAGTGCTAATGTACCAGGGAAATTTCATGCCACCAATTGTATCATTGGAGCTATTTCACATCCTTCACCATATACTAAGCAGTGTTATGGCCATCCACCGGGGGGCACTAATTTCTCCAACGCTTATCCCCCTCTTGCTAGCAATGTGTATTCAGGAAAAATCACATCTTATGCATTCACCCAACCACATTAGCAGATGTTAGGGCCAACTAGTACTATATTCCCCCTCACCATCTTACACCTATGCACGTCGAGCTCTCTAGCCCCTCAAGCATTAGCTCCACAACTTCCCATGTTGTTTTAGCCCCAACAACCATTGCCCCCTCATGGTCAAGTCTATGCATAGTAGAGTACGACCAATCCCCAAAATTTGAAGAAAAAGAATAAGGGGAAGGGTAGCAAGGGTAACCAGAGTAACCAAGGTAATGAACCTCGGGGGAACCAACCTAACACCAACAACCAGCAACACGACGACCAACCCAAGAAGAACAAGACTATTTATATGAACAAGCCTTGTGCATTTTGTGGTGTACATGGCCATTATACTCATGAGTGTCCTCTCTTACCCCAGATGCACAAAGTGTGGGAAGCCCAAGAAGCTTCTAGAGGTCAACCACCCACGTAGAAATCACCTCAGAATCCTGCATCATCTCAAATGGTCGTGCTCACAAATCCTTTCCCTCAGCAAGGATTTGGTGTTGCACAACCTCAAAAGGTCAAGTAACCCACCCTCTCTATCCTGTTGGTCTTGGTGGCTACCAGATCCTCATGATGAATTCTGACAAGGTTAATACCTCCAATATCAACTTGCAAACTCAGTCACATCAATATGACAAGCCATTGTCTTCATCTGCAACTAGGACCAAAACCAAAGAATCTACTGAGCCTCCTATGACACCAAATGGTCCATTATGGATCCATCAACCTAATGTCGAGTCAATTTTCTAAGGGAAAATTATGTCATAACATGACACCAAATCGAGCTTCCCATATATAAAATATAGTAGACGACTTGGCGCGATCACATGTTTCCATGTCGATGTTGGAGGTTCTCCAATCATGCCCATCTCAAAAGAAATCTCTACTAGTTACTTTGGGCGCAGTAGATACTTCAGATGATCATTTGAATGTCTTTCCTGTTGATACGTCAAAACATCCTCCATTACCTCCACCCGTCTCTTTCCAGATACCAGTCCAAGTCGGTAATTCCATCATCTCCCGATGTATTATTGACGAAGGTGCATGCACGTGCATGATGTACGTTGTCATTTGGAAGCAAATCAAGTCACCTCAACTGTCCCCATCCACCATCACTTTGCATGCTTGGGACGGTCACTCCTCCTAGCCTCTTGACATGTATCAAAATTGTCCAGTGACTCTTGTAGCAAAGATTGTCCATGTTGAAATTGAGGTTATTTATGCACCTCTAGAGTAAAAAAATCTATTGGGTTGTAATTACACATATGCCATGTTAGCTGCCGCGTCTACGGTTTTCCACAAGATGTGATTTCCCCATGAAGGGAAGATCATCACTATCAATCTCTCATCGATGTCCAATAAGAAGTGTACCACACCTCTCACCTATGTTTCACTTAGAGTCTACAAAGGTTCCACCTTGTTGGGTGCTTTCCCTTGTCCTCCCCCTCCCATCTCTGAGACTAGCTCCTTGAGTGTTTCCATGTTACAAGCATTATGTGCTCCTCAAAAGTAGCTTGGTACCTCTAGTCAATAGCTAGCTCCTCAACACCCTGTTTTTACCATTTCACCCGAGCCATCCAGATCCACCCCCCCCAAGACCTCCTCCTTTTGTGGGTGCCTTTCCTTTGTTTTCACTAGGAATTATTCCTCCAGGTCTTAACCATCTAGGATCTATTCCACTAGGACATTACCCTATAGGATAGATACCTTTTCTGTTTCCTCCTCCTGGTGTTGTCACTCACTTCTTTATCAGTCTTCAGTTGCCTTAATTTCCAAATAAAAATGAATTTGAAGTCATTTATAACACCACAAATTCTCTAGAGATAAATCAGACCCTCTCCATTGCATAGTTCTCAGAAAGAGCTTTCCAACAATATATGGAAGTCTAAAAATTGACTTTTGGATTAGAAGATATGGCCTAATGAAGATGAGGAGATATGTTTCCTTGAAATGAAGGAAAATAATTTATTAGAGGACCTTGGGCATAGCAAGTCAAGCATATTGGGCACCCTACAATCTCGCGTCTTGCATCATCATAGTCCCTCACATTGGCTTATTGGGCATATTGGTGGGCCTAGGGAGTTCATATGCTTATCGGCAATCGATGGCAGGAAAATCTTGCATCCCACAGTCTCGCAGCCCCGCATGGTCCTCGCAATACCTGATGAGCCATCCTTAAGGAATTATGGGGGGGGGGGGGGGTGGGGAATCACCGATGTAGTGTTAATAATAGGGGAGGGGCCATTTTAATTTTACAAAATAAATGCACGTAAATACAGGGACAAGCGGGCCCTTTCTCTCTCCTCCACGTGGCGGTAATGTTTTTCAGAGGTTAGGGGCCCTAAGCACAGTGAATCTGATGTCTCAGTGACCCCCCAATCACAACAGTCCTGCATCCCATACATGATTCCAAAGAGAAATTATCGGATACCCCATAGTCCCGTAGTCACAACAGTCCTGCATCCTGCATCCCACATCGCCCCCACAATACTTGATGGGCCATCCTTAAGGAATTCTTTGGGGGGGGGGGGGGAATCACCGATAAATTTGGGTCTTAGTGTTAAAGTGCTAGGAGGCTGAGAACCAAATACAAAGGAAAAGTATGGTAAAACCAAGGCAAGGACACCCCCTTCTCTCTCCTCCATATGGCGGGAGGGCATATCGATGATGGGAAATCCCTCATCCTGCAGTTCCACATTATCAGTGACTGCAGGGACAAAGGGGCTACCTCCCCAAAAACCTTGCAGGGTTGCGATATTGCAATATAGTGCAAAATCGTTGGGGAGGGACGAAACTCATTAACAAAGGAAATTCCTGTGAAAACAGGGCCATGCAAACCTTTTTCTCTCTCCTACAAGGGGCCATGTGGTAGCATATGATTGGTCCTCAGAGTTGACAAGGCAGTTGACATCATAAATGACATGGCAGTATGGAGGACACGTGGCTGTATAGATGCTAACGTGGAAGATGGCATGTGTCTTAGTTTCAGCGTTTTCAGGGGTCTTATGGGGCCATTCTAGGTAAAAGGTGTCACGACTCACAAGGTGACACGTGGCAATGATGATGCCATCCTGCATATCGGCAATGACAGCTGCCTAGGGGAGAAACTTAAGGAAAAATGCATTCAGTTTTGGGATACGAGATTCCGAGTAACAAAGAAAAAGGATCCTGGATGCGATATTTCATAGTTCATATTTCATAAGGTTTTCACATCTGTGATATTAGCTGATGCAATGTAAGGGGATATTGAAGGCTTTTAAATATTATAAAAGGAAAATCCCCCCGAGCAGCAGTTGAAAGCCTCAGTGCTTGAAGGGCTAAGTGCTTGGTTCTATCCCTCGATCACATGAAGGAAGAAGTACAAAGGGGCTAAAATTGTAAGGGCTTAAAGAGTAGTCGAGCTCTCCTATTTCATGGTGTTCCTGTGTTAAAAGCCCATGCTCAAATGTCTTCCTTATTACATCATAATACATGACACCAGGCTTTTCAAAACTCTAGTAGTGTCTAGAAGAGTTTTAATGGGAAGATGGGCTAGCAGCTAAAGACTTAGATGGATCATGGCCCAACAATGTAGTAGTACACAAGACTTAGGAATATTAATGGCTCAGCATGGAGCCCCATCCCTCTACATAGTAAAGGACCACAAATATGGGCACTTACAGTTGACCCAATCCCTACTCCACAGATGAAGGACTTTGAGTAGTAAAAGAAAAAGTGATGGGAGTCAACTGAGCAACACAAGAGGCCATAGAGTGAGATAGCTGCAATCTGTAACAAAAGCTATTACCGAGATGGGTACTAAGACAATTTAATTCGTCTCTTTGACTGATATTTATTTTTATGTTCTCCAATCTACTTTCCTTCCAAGGAGGCATTTAATTCTAAAATATTTTTGGGCCATAGAGCCATTTATCAGTGATATAGTTAGTCGACCCGACAGATGAATCTAGATCATAGATATTTTTGTTGTAATGAATGTTCTTGCTCCCCTCTCCAGATAAATATGGGAAAGAAAGTCTTAGAAAAGGTTCCAAAATTTCTCACCCACTGGGTCTGAATTCTGAGATGCCACTTTGGTTCTATTTTTTGTTTCATGGGGGACTTAACTAATGTTGTGCTAAATGTATGGACTGGTTATTTGGACCCTTAAGACTAATGAAATTCCCTATTCATTCCAAGCATGATATATGTGCAACATGTTCCCCTCGGTAATCTAATTTCATTTGTGTTTTTCTTTCACTGAAATAGTATTAATGAAGTTATTGGTTTCTTGCTGATTCATGGATTTATGTAGGTTGCTTAATAAGATAACAATACCTATGCATATCTCAGATTTATTTGTGTTATTCACTAGCACTCAGTACTTGTAGAAACTATAGATTTACTTATGTATTTGATTAGCCTGTAATACCTTTGGTAGCTCAGTTTTACTTTTGATGTTAAGTTTAGAAAGATACCGATGTATATTTAGCATGAACCCTTAATCAACATTGGACCTCTATTTCTACCATTTCACTTTTCGAGCTCTCCTATTTCATGGTGTTCCTGTGTTAAAAGCCCATGCTCAAATGTCTTCCTTATTACATCATAATACATGACACCAGGCTTTTCAAAACTCTAGTAGTGTCTAGAAGAGTTTTAATGGGAAGATGGGCTGGCAGCTAAAGACTTAGATGGATCATGGCCCAACAATGTAGTAGTACACAAGACTTAGGAATATTAATGGCTCAGCATGGAGCCCCATCCCTCTACATAGTAAAGGACCACAAATATGGGCACTTACAGTTGACCCAATCCCTACTCCACAGATGAAGGACTTTGAGTAGTAAAAGAAAAAGTGATGGGAGTCAACTGAGCAACACAAGAGGCCATAGAGTGAGACAACTGCAATCTGTAACAAAAGCTATTACCGAGATGGGTACTAAGACAATTTAATTCATCTCTTTGACTGATATTTATTTTTATGTTCTCCAATCTACTTTCCTTCCAAGGAGGCATTTAATTCTAAAATATTTTTGGGCCATAGAGCCATTTATCAGTGATATAGTTAGTCGACCCGACAGATGAATCTAGATCATAGATATTTTTGCTGTAATGAATGTTCTTGCTCCCCTCTCCAGATAAATATGGGAAAGAAAGACTTAGAAAAGGTTCCAGAATTTCTCACCCACTGGGTCTGAATTTTGAGATGCCACTTTGGTTCTATTTTTTGTTTCATGGGGGACTTAACTAATGTTGTGCTAAATGTATGGACTGGTTATTTGGACCCTTAAGACTAATGAAATTCCCTATTCATTCCAAGCATGATATATGTGCAACATGTTCCCCTCGGTAATCTAATTTCATTTGTGTTTTTCTTTCACTGAAATAGTATCAATGAAGTTATTGGTTTCTTGCTGATTCATGGATTTATGTAGGTTGCTTAATAAGATAACAATACCTATGCATATCTCAGATTTATTTGTGTTATTCACTAGCACTCAGTACTTGTAGAAACTATAGATTTACTTATGTATTTGATTAGCCTGTAATACCTTTGGTAGCTCAGTTTTACTTTTGATGTTAAGTTTAGAAAGATACCAATGTATATTTAGCATGAACCCTTAATCAACATTGGACCTCTATTTCTACCATTTCACTTCCTTCCTCTTCCATATTTCTATTGGGACATTATTGCTAAGGATTCTGCTTGTTTACAACCCTATGCATATATTCCACTCCTCCTTCTCCTCCTTTCCACCACTACTCTGAATTCAGTTTTAGGTTGTCTCATTGTTGTGTGTCGACCACCATGAGAAGACATTTCTCTTTGAAGATCACCCTGATATACTCCATCATTTGGATCAATGTATTGGCTTGAGTCTACCTTAACGAAGGCCTATTAAACCAAGCCCCTCCTATTACCTTTTTACGTGACAATTGGAGTGCTTCAAAACCCTCACATATAACCTTTCATGCACTCCTCTATTTAAAATGTCCTAGGCAATGGTCTACAATCAACCCAGAGGTTATCTCAAGGGAGACTTCTTAGTCTCCTGCTACACTTGTGCTGTAGGTACAAGATTTAACTACAACATCTTTCTGGCACTGTTGCCAGGGAACGGATTAGGATATTTTTCCTTGGGTACGAAAAAGTTTTACATTTCCCCTGTTAGGTGAGTAAGGGAAGTATGGGTTGAAGATATATGACCTTGGAGACTCCACTGTCAAATTTATGGTAAACATCTTGGTGTCTCCATTTTCCCTATCTCTATTTGATCATCATGGCTTTCAAGAAGCCCCATACTCACTCAGATGCTACCGCAGCCCAAAACTCTCCCTACTTTTGAAGCTGAAATCAATCACATAGGGATGTTTTCAAGTTGGCCCTTCATGCATTCCTGGCTAACCAATTTGCCCCACTTGATTTATCTTCTATTTTTGGTTATCCCAATCATGTCCCTGCATGTCATTATTGGAATTTCTATTTTCCTAGATTCAGTGGGAACACAGAGACAAGACCTGAACAACACCTCAAAGGCTTTCGCGAATGCATGGAGCAACAAGGTATTTTTCTTGAATATGTACAAATGAAGTTGTTCAAGTGGTGTTTAGATGAGGATGCTAGAGTTTGGTCTAAAATGATACCTCATGGAAACATATCTTCTTTGAAATGTTTTCATACAACATTCTATCAATATTTCAAAATATTTTATCCACCAAACGCTCTATTTGAAGATTTTTTCACACTTTGTAATGATGAAGATATTATCGAGGTAAATAACCATGTTGAAGATGTATGTGAGAGATCATTCCAAGAATATATCTACTCACATCAAGAAGCAGCTCCCCATGAGCAAGAAATAGAAGAAGGAAACACCATTGAGCTGCCAATAAAATCTCAAAGGGCTTTTTCAGTTGAGTCTGATGTTTCTCCTTCTTATGATGAATATAACTCTGATGTAGAGTCAAGTGAGGCAGAGCTACCATATTCCCATTTATGGGAAGTTGAACAAGAAGAAGAGGCCCATTAGGAGGTTAGCAAAGACACTCCAGTCTATGATGCATATCTTTCACATGGAGAGAAGGATTAAGGATCTCCTCCTATTTATGATTCATATGATTAAGAGGAGGAGGAAGTGGTCATGGAGGTTCAAAAGGATTTGTTTACCAGCAAGTGGGGAGAAAGCTCCCAACAACAATTTTTCCAAGAAGATCCCAAAGTTGAATTGCTACAGAAATATTTTTGCCAAGAATTCTCAACAAACCCTCCAACTTATGACTCTTGCAGTTCTGTCATTGAAGAGTATGATGCATATTTCCAAGATAGTTTTCCCATTGAAAAATGGGTAGTAAAAGATCAAAAACCAGTTTTTCTTTGATAAGGCCAAAGTACATGAGATTATTCTTAAGCCAACAACATAGTTTGTTTCAACAACATGTATCAGATTCTTCATTTGCTGATTTTCATGGTGCATGCATATTTGTATCTTTCTTTTTTCAGTAGTATGAAGGCATATAGTCCAGTACTCTAATGCTAGCCTAGCTCCATTGGAGGATTGAACAAAATTAGCTAGATTAATCTTTGTGCATAAGTATAAATGTACATAAATAAGCTCACTAGTTGAGCATTTACTTTTTAGTAGTTAGAATTTTTATTTCTGCATTTTAGATTGAGGAGGAAAGTCCCATGGAGATTTTGCTGATTACAAAGATTTATTTATTTCTAAATTCATGCCCAATGGTAAAGGATACTAGTTTGTAGGTTCTCAACACCTTGCCACCAAGGCACTGTCCCCAGTAGGAGCCAATTTTGTCACTCACTACTTTATCAGTCTTCAGTTCCTCAAGTGCCAAATAACAGTGAAGTTTAATCCATTTCTAGTGCCAAAAAAGCTCTCAGAGATAAATAATACCCTCTCCATTGCCTATTTCTCGGAAATAGCCTTCAATCGGTATATGAGAGTCCAAAAATGGACTTCTGGATCAGAAGATATGACCTGTTGAAGATTAGGAATTCTGTTGCCCCGAAATGAAGGAAAAGAGCTTATCAGAGGATGTCGAGCAGATTATGTCAAGCATATTCAACACCCCACAATCCCGTATCAGACATCATCGCAATTCCTCATATTGTCTTATCGGGCATATCGGTGGGCCGCAGGAGTTCATAGGCTTATTGGCAATCGACGACAGGAAAATCCCGCAGCCCACAGTCCCGCATGGCCCCCGTAATACCTGATGGGCCATCCTTAAGGAATTGGAGGGGGGAATTTCCGATGTAGTGTTAATAGTAGGGGAGGGGCCGATTTCATTTTACAAAGGAAATGCTTGCAAAGATATGGACAGGAGGGCCCTTTCTCTCTCCCCCACATGGCGATACTATTTATCGGAGGTCGAGGGTCCCGAGCACATTGAATCCCGCGTCTCAGCAACCCCATAGTCCCGTAGTCACAAAAGTCTCGCATCCCACACTATCTCGATGAGAAATTGTCAGATACCCCACAATCCCATAGCCATAACAACCCCGCATCCTACATCCCGCATGGCCCCCACAATACCTCATGGGCCAGCCTTGATGAATTACGAGGGGGAAAATCACCGATAAATCTGGGTCTTAGTATTAAAGCGTCGGGAGGCCAAAAACCAAATAAAAAGGAAATCATGGTAAAAACAAGGCAAGGACGCCACCTTCTCTCTCCTACATGTGGCAGTATGGCATATTGGTGATGGGAAATCTCGTAATCCTGCATTATTGGTGATCACAGGAATAGAGGGGATACCTCCCCAAAATCCTTGCAGAGTGGTGATATTATGATTTGGTGCAAAATCTCCAGGGAGGGCCGAAACTCATTAACAAAGTAAATACCTCCGAAAACAGGGCTGGGTAGGCTTTTTTGTCTCTCCTATAGAGGGCCACGTGGCGACATATGATTGGTCCTCAGAGCTGACAGGGAAGCTGACGTCATAAATTACATGCAGTACAGAGGACATGGGGCAGTATGGAGGACATGTGGCAGTACAGATGCTGACATGGAAGATTACACATGTCACTTAGTTTCAACGTTTTTAGGCATCTTATGGGGCCATTGTTTGGTGACACGTGTCACCACTCACAAGGTGACATGTGGAAATGATGATGTCATCCCACATATTGGTGATCGCAGCTGCCTAGGGGAGAAACTTAAGGAAAAGTGCATTCAGTGCATGGATGTGGGATTTTGAGTAATAAAGAAAAAGGACACCTGATGCGATATTTCACAGGTCATATTTCATAAGGTGTTTGCGTGCCGATGCGGTGTAAGGGGCTACCAAAGGCTTTTCAAGATTATAAATGGTGTAAGGGGTTATCAAAGGCTTTTCAAGATTATAAAGGAAAAGGCCTCCAAGTAGTAGTTGAAAGCCTTAGTGCCCAAAGGGCTAAGCACTTGGTTCGAGCCCCCGATCACATGAAGGAAGAAGCACAAAGGGGCTAAAAATGTAAGGGCTTAAAGGGAAATCAAGCTCACCTATTTCACGGTGTCCCTGTGTTAAAATCTCGTGCTCAAAGGTCATCCTTATTACATCATAATACATGACACCAGGGTTTTCAAAGCTCTGGTAGTGTCTAGAAGAGTTTTAATGGGCATATGGGTTGACAACTAAAGACTTAAATGGAGCATGGCGTAGTAATAGAGCAGTACATGGGACTTAAGAAGATTAATGGCTCAACATGGAGCCCCATCCCTCTACAAAGGAAAGGACCACAAATATGGGCACTTACAGTTGACCCAACCCCTACTCCACAGAGGAAGTCCTTCAAGTAGTAAAAGAAGAAGTGATGGGAGCGAGCTGAGTAACACAAGAGGCCATACAATGAACCAACTACAATCTATAACATAAGATATTATCAGGATGGGAACTAATAAAGTTTAATGCTTCTCTTTGACTGATATTTATTTTGATGTCCTTCAATTTTCTTTCCTTCCAAGGAGACATTTAATTTTATAATATTTGTGGGCCACAGAGCCATTTATGACTGATACAGCTAGTTGACTCGAAAGTTGATTCTAAACCACAGATATTTTCGTTGTAATGAATGTTCTTACTCCCCTCTCCAGATAAATAGGGGAAAGAAAGAATTAAAAAAGGTTCCATAATTTCTCACCCACTGGGTCTCAATTTTGAGATGCCACTTTGGTTCTATTTTCTGTTTCATGGGGGACTTAACTAATGTTGTGCTGAATCTATGGATTGGTTATTTGGACCCTTAAGACTAATGAAAATCCCTGTTCATTCCAAGCATGATAGATGTGCAACATTCCCCCTCGGTAATATCATTTCACTTGTGTTGTTCTTTCCCTAAAATAGCATCAATGAAGTTGTTGGTTTCTCGCTGATTCATGGATTTATCTAGGATGCTTAATAAGAGAACAATACTTGTGCATATCTCAGATTTATTTGTGTTATTCACTAGAACTCAGTACCTATAGAAACTATAGATTTATTTTTGTATTATATTAGCCTTCAATACCTTTGGTAGCTCAGATTTACTTTGGTTGTTAAGAAAAGAATCATACCCATGTATATTTAGCTTGAACCCTTAATCAACACTCCTCTATTTCTACCATTTCACCTCCTTCCTCTTCCATATTTCTGATGGGACATTATTTCTAAGGATTCTTCTTGTTTACAACCATATGCATATATTCCCCTCCTCCTTCTCCTCTTTTCTGCCATTACTCCAAATTAAGTTTTAAGTTGTCTCATTGTTGTATGTCAAACACTAGGAGAAGGCATTTCTCTTTGAAGATTGCCCCGATATACTCGCTCATTTGGATCCATGTATTGGCTTCAGTCTACTTTAATGAAGGCCTATTGAACCAAGTCCCTCCTATTACCTTTTTACATGATAATTGGAGTGCTTCAAACCCCTCACATATAACCTTTCATGCACTCCTCTATTTAAGATGTCCTAGGCACTAGTCTACAATCAACCCAGAGGCTGTCTCTAGGGAGCTTTCTTTGTCTCCTGCTAGACTTGTGCTGTAGGTGCAAGATTTAGCTACAACACTTTGGAATATTTTATGTCCCTGTCATGGCTTCATCAACTCTCCCTAATATGACTTTGGGAATCTCAGTCTAGTACATTGATCCCATAGTGAACACTCTGCCTAGTCAACTTAGACCATATCATTCTTTGGCCCTGGTTCAATCGATCCCTATGACCCCTGTCAGTGCTTTAGTTCCACCGCAACCTCAACATGAACCGACTCTTGTTGTGAAAGAATCTAGACAGGGGGGCAAATCCAAGAGGAAATAACCTAAGGATAAGAATCCCCAAGCTCCTCCAACTCCCAAAGATACAAAAGTGACACCTCCGTGCATGTTGTGTGAGGTTGTTGGGAATGCCACCAATAAATATCCTGAACTCCCTCGTCACAAAACTTTGGTTCATTAAATGGTTCTTGAGTCTAATATGCGTGAGGTCCAAGTTACCTTACCAGATTCAACCAAAAGACTTAAAACGTTACGCACAAATCACCCTTGTGCCTTGTGTGATCATTATGGTGATTATTCCCATTGTTTTCCTCATCTCGACGAATCTCATGATTACCTCCAAGCTCTTTGTAACTTCGAAGCCACTTGTTGTTGATCATTTACTCCTCTACCTGTGGATTCTGGTACCGCTAGTACACCAGAATAGGGGGAATCTACTCTCACCATCGTGATCCCTCCCCCTGATGTCGAGATGACGAACTCCATAGTCCATTTCCTTTTCCTATCATCATCCTTGATTTCCACATAGGAAAACATTTATGAGGTTTCTGCATGCACTTCTATCAAACCTCCTTCGTTGGAAATCTGAGTCTCACCATCAGTAGATTTTCCATCTACTATGTTATGAAACCAGCTCACAAAAAGATGGAAAAGATAGATGGATGCCTTCAAAATCAGCCTCTTCGAAGGGGAATCCTCCTTTACATTACACAAATGAAAAAATATTAGATGACACAAATGACAAGACCTCCTTTCTATATATAGGATTCTATGGAGCCATAATATAATCAAAGCCGACATAATAATAATAATGTAAGGGAACAACAATAACAATAGTGGGCTTCTACGGGGCACCATAATAACAATATGGGTACTACATAGGCACAACAATATAATAAGGGGGTTGCACTAATAACAATAAGGGGTTACACTAGTACTATAGGGACCTAACATTCCCCTCTCCTTCAAAGAGTGTTTTCTTGAATGCTTGAGTAGTTCTGGATGCTTCTGTATAAAATTCTCATCCTCCGATGCTTTTGATGTAGGTGATTGGGTACTTTTATGACTACATCCATACAAACAAATGTCCCTTAAGCAAGCTATTTATGACAAGGAAGAGAAGCAGTTGCTTTTTGACAAATTGTAGGAAATGGAGAGCCAACTTCATATTGCAAATATGAACCAGGAAAGGATGCATGAGTTGGAGACACAACTCCTTGTTTCCAAAGAAGCCTTATTCAAGCATCAGTTTGAAGAAGACGTAAACAATCCTAATTTGTCTTCAATGTCCTCTAAGAATGTTTATGTTGGTTCTTTTGAAAAACATACAAGAGGCATAGGGTCCATTTTGATGTCAAAAATGGGCTATGAAGGAAAAGGATTGGGAAAACATGCAAAGGGAATTGTTGAGTAAATAATGGTTGAGGAAAGGCCTAAGTATTTGGGTCTTGGCTATGGACAATCTTATGGAGAAAATTACAAACCAGCCATGAAGGCCATTGAAACAGTTCCTAGAAGGAGTTTCATTTTCGGTTCTCTACCTCAAGATTGTATTCATGGGGAATGCAATTGTTTGAAACATACTTTGAAAGAAGAAGGTGTTCATAAGCATGCACTCGAACAAGGGAATTGTGAAAGCTCTAAAATCATTGAAGAAATTGATGGTATTTTGAAGGGAGCCACTTCTTTATTCAATTCACCTTTTCATGAAGGAAACAAAGGTGAAAGAGAAAGGTATAAATATGATTTCAATCAAAATTATTTTGATCATATTAAGCATGGTAAATTTCCACATAAGAATTGGAAAAAAATTGCATGTTCCTTTTGTGGTTTGGTTAACCATAGTGTTTCTAGATGTTGGAAGAAAATGGCCACATACAGGAAACTTTTGAAGAAAAGGAGGCAAGAAGCCAAGGGTCCATTTGACAAGGAAAATTATTCTGTAAAGAGGATGAACATGTGTTTCACTTATTGCCATAAGCAAGGACATATAGCTGAAAAGTTATGGATTTTGAATCCAACAATGCTTCCATGAAATTTGAAGAGGGTGGAAAAATAGAATGGAAAGAATGGAAAGGAAGTTTCCATAATTGATGCATTTCAGGATGATTCACATGTTGATGTCAATGTGTATTTAAAGGAAGCGCCTTTGATGTGGATTGGTAAGAAATGGTTAGAGTTATTATCCAATTAAAGGTTGCATGTCTTCTGATTTTATACATTTATTTTCCAATCGAATGCAAGTTGCAGGGTTTAACCAAAAAGGTGAATGAAAAAGTTGAGTATGAGAATCGCTTTATTGTAGCAAAATTATGTTCATTTCAGATTTGTAAGTACATTTACATATGATTGAGGATCTTGTACTTATGATTGTGCTTGAGAGAAAGTTGAAGAATGGAATACATGCATGAGAATGGTATGTATGAATGAAGGAATGATAATGATTTCATTGTATTTGAACATGTATGTGTAATTGACTTGATGGTTGATTGCTTTGTTTAAACATGCATGCAATGTCATATCGACTTGGAAAAGTTGATTTTGTCTCCAATATTAAAAAAGGGAGATAATGGTGAAGTGTTTCACAAGAGGTGGAATTCTTTCTACTTTGAGAAATAATCGTCAAGTTCTTTTTGTACATGCTTGACTTGAAGAGTCAGTTGTTTGAAAAATGTATGTTTTTGTCAGCTTGTGATTTAGTCGATCATTTGTACACAAGATGTAAGAGACATGATGATGATTCACATGATGTGAATTTATGTTGTCAAGTTGTTTTTTTTTGCATTATGTTGTTTTTGACAAGATGTCAGAGAAGATTTGCAACAACAAAATTCGCCATAGAAGTGGCTTGGTAAGAAGTGGTTTGACTTCTTTACACAGCAAAACATACTTTCATTGGTACATATGAAAATTTTAGTTAAATATGCATATATTTATGATGTAATCTAATGTTTATTTGAGTCACCTGGGGTCGATGATCAAGGAAGCGATGTTTAGCTACCTTCTGTAAACTTGTCAACAGAAATTCTGAATGAGTTCAAGGAAGGCAATTCTTAATAGGAGGACAAGCGCATCTAGGAAGGGAAGTGTCGACTACCTTTGAGTTTTGGTTCAAAGGCACTAGCCATGTAAGGTAAGTATATGGAGGCTGAAAGAAGAGGGTGTTGTACTCTCATCTACTGTACAGATCAATATATCAGTCTTTTGGGGTCCAAATATTCCTAATTGGGAGGAGTGATCAGATATTGATCAAGGACCTTAATGATAACTCAAATTTCAAAGTGTTTAAAAGAGTGTCGAACCTAAATGACCAAACATATCTCGTCTTCCTAATTCCGACGCTGTGAATGGTTCAAAAAACTGACACCATATGAAGGAGCTACCAAAATTTGAAAAGTCTAGTAAACTGTAATTTTTAGACATTTCACCAAGATTAATTTGGTTTTTGAAAATATTAAAAGAAAAGTATATTCCAAGGAATATACCTTGGAATATTCCCTTTTGTTGTAAGCGCTAAATCCTTTCCTTAAACGTCTTTCTTCAAGTTCCGTATTGAGCACATGGGTACTATTTGGAAAGTGGGAAATAATATATTACATGGACAAAAAGTTGTAAATGGTATTCTATGATTTAAAGCAATTAACCTTAGCAGTCGACACGTAGCACGGAAAAACTACTTTTCTCACGCGCTCTCAACCTGATATCGATCGTGCCTACTTGATATTGCACGATCAGCATTTGATTGGGTGGTTCACATCGATGGTGGAGATCATCTGGGTTAGTTGGTGAGTGGATGATGTGATACCCGTTGGATCGAGCATAATAGATCGATGGTGGAGATTCTGCTATTTGAAATGCTTCCGGTGAGGATTATCCCTAACCCCCAAGATTATACCACCTCATATGCAAACCCAAATAGTTATTGTGATGGCTCATCTCTGACGGTCAGCCTTGCAAAGTTTTTATGTGTTATGCCAAGTTTAACTGAAGTTAGGTGCAATTCACCAAAATTAGTGGAGTATCCCTAAGGGGATATTGCCTAAATGCACTCTAGGAGCAGTTTTCGATGAGAGAGAGAGTGAAACAAGATGATAGCTAGGCTAATTGGAGCCTTATGAAGCTAATGGAATAGTCCCGAGAAGCTGAAGAAGTCATCTTCATAGAGATTTTCATCCAGGAATATTTTGGAGCTCAGGGCCGCCAAGAGTTGGAGGTAGTTGTAGGAGCTGCCAATACTCATTCTTAGTGAACCAACAACCATTCCTGACTGTAATGAGCATTCTAAATCCATTTTATGGATTTTCATAAGCATTTGAAGACTTCTAAAAGCCAAGATGCTACAAGGAAGTTTCAGGCAGCCCAGTGCCAACTGTGGAGGAAGGCCTAGTTTGGGGATGCAATGCTCTTTTTGAGAAAATGATCAGTCTATTTTCAATGTCTGATATGTACTAGAGACAATAGATGAGGTTTTAGTGATAATTAAAGAATTATGAAGGAGTTATTGCCATCAAGAAGCTCATGGTATCTCAATGCACCAATTGAAGGAATAAAGTCTAAGGGAGCTTAGATCTGTTTGCAGAGTGACGACAACCATTACAGGGATATAGATGGTATTCTAAGCCCATTGGTTCAGTTCAATAACCTTTTGAGTTAAGTGTGTAACTTGTAAAAGAAACTTTTCCAGAATCCAAAAGAACCAAGTCAAGATGACAAAAGCTCAAGGAGACGTAACCCACGATATTCGGGTGAACTCCTAGATTAAATTTGTTGTTATATGTGGATATTTATTTGCTACTTTATATGGCTATTATATGTGTTTAATATTAGTAGAAACAAATGGAATTAAATCACTTAAGTTAAAAGAAAACACACACTTTTTTCAAGTATTTAATTCCGCAAATGTTAAACAAAGCTAGATCATTTATTTGTTTAACTGAGTGGGAGGTTCTTGTAAGCATAACAAGGTATCAAACCCCCATATCAAATCACACTTCTTGAAAAATTTTATTCTTGATATGTCCTTCTATCTTGAGAGTTTGAGGAGTGGTAATTCTTTCCAATGCTTTACAAGATATGGTCAGATTCATTTATTCTTTCTTTGGGGTTGGTTCCTGGTGTATATCCTCTTCTTTTGACATTTCTTGATCCTTTTCTTCCTCCTCTTAAAAATCAGTGTAAAATAATTTATTCTCAGCACAGTTATGAACTTTAATGTATTTGTTATCACAATTGTTGTGGTGTCACCTATTTGGGATGTCATTCGGGAGCCCTTTTTCTCTTTTTTCTTCCAATTGTTGTGGTGTCAACCTTGTAGGTTGTGGAAGGCTAGGAGAAACAACACTTCCATATTTATAATTGCAAGGAGTAGACTTCCTTGTTGCCATAATTTTTCTTTCCACTTTTCTTGCTAACCTAAATGTGTTCTTCAATGAATTAGGTTGCCAAAGATGAACCTCATGTTGAATGTTATCCTTTAAAGTCCCTACGGAGACATCAATCCTATGCTTCTCTGGAATCTCATTTTCCTTTATATTCAATTTTTGAAAGTCCTCAATGTGATCTTCCATTGAACACTTTTGTTTGAGATTTATCAATTGGCTAAAAAAAGTGTTGCTCTTTGTATCCTCATAACGTGGCTAAAGAAGGTGTTTCTCTTTGTATCCTCTGTGAAAATTCACCATGTACCAAGTGGTTTATGAGAAAAAATCCATTTATACCATAAAAATTGATTCGGTTCTAAATATGAAGATGCAACACGTACCTTTTGTGGTAGTTGCACTTCATGTAGATCAAAATATTGCTCCATTTGTAGTATCCAATTTACCAGATCCTTGCCATCAAACTTCCTCATATTTCCTTTTCATGATTTTAGAAGCTCGATCTTGAAACGATTGTAACTCTGTAATTTAAAATATCCAATTTCTAAAATTGCATCCTGCAGTAACCTCTAAGTCCTCTTTCTAACCCCGCAAGTAGGATCAAGATTGGATTATGCAAGGAAGATTTATGTCAAATATCTCACGATGACTTGATTATAGACTACTTGACTAGAGTAAACTGGTAAGGAGTTCCATGTGTTACTGTTTCAACATTAGGACCTAAAACTGATATACAACAAACTACAATCGTCCTCTTTCAGAAACGTCTTATGAAATTTCAATCTGATGCTCAAAGAGAAAGTTATGATGATTTTTCCAAGGTTACCTATTTGGGATGTAATTTGGGAGCCTGTAGAAATCCTAAATGTCTTGGACTATATCTTCGACATCGTAGCACAAAAAGATATGAAATTCGGGCCCAAGCTTCACCAACTTTTCGGCTCAAATGGGTTTTAATTTTAGAGTCTAAAACTTTGTATAAAAATCATTATGGCTCAAATTCCACGATGACCTGTTTGCGATGGAATTCCAGAGCTTGCAGCAACCCTAAATTCCTCAGACCATATCTCCGAAAATATAGTGAGACAAGATCTGAAATTCAGACCCAAGGTTTAGCGAGATTGCATCTCAAATGGGTTTTATTTTTAGCTTCTGAAATGTCACAAAATAAAATTTGTAGCGAACATGCAACGATGATCTATTTGGAGAAGCGAAACCCTAAAATCCAAAGCTCTGATACCAAATGTTATGAAACCGGCCCACAAAAAGATGGAAAAGATAGATGAACACCTTCAAAATCAGCCTCTTTGAGGGAGAAACCTCCTTTACATTACACAAATGAACAATTATTGGATGATACAAATGAAAAGACCTACTTTCTATATATAGGAGTCTAAAGGGTCATAATATAACCAGAGCTGACATAACAATAATAATGTAAGGGCACAACAATAACAATAGTGGGCTTCTATGGGGCACCATAATAGAAATATGGGTACTACATGGGCACAACAATATAATAAGGGGGTTGCACTAATAACAATAAGGGGTTACACTAGTAGTATAGGGAACTAACAAACTATCTCATCGTCTACCATTCCAGATGATGCGTATGTGAACCTTCTTTTTCATGATGATGCACCAGGTCCCGCCACCACATCATGTAGTTAGTATTCCTCCCATCCACCCATCTTCCATTCTGATGAGGATATACTAAAAGTTATGTCTACCCCTGATTACCCTTGGACTTAGGCAAGGGGGAATATCTTCTGGAGGATTTTGAAGGCCAACTCCTTCCTAATCTTCGCAATGTACTCTAGCTTAAGAAATTTTACCCATAGCATATCCCATTGATTTGCATGAATTTGTTTCTGTCATGCATTTAGGTAGGTTGAATCATCTCATCTATTGCATTTTGCACCTTTCATATGAATCCATCATCCAAATCGTATATTGGTCATGTCGACGGTGCAAGTCACTTCTCCAGGAATCTAGCCTTGGTAGCATGGGCCATTTTCACCCCCTTGCATAAGTTAGTTCATTGTAATGGCGTGTGCATTGGATCTGCCACCAATAACCAAGCTGAATATGATGCAGTGCTAGGTTTGTTAGTTGATGCCCTTTCTCATCTCATCCTTCATATTCATCATTTTTTAGATTCCTTGCAGCTTGTCATGCAATTGAATGGTGTGTATCATGTGCATAACCAAGTCCTATTTAGAAAATATCTACGAGTTAAGTAGTTGGTACCTGAATTTGAAACCATAACTTTCAGTCATGTTCTTAGAGCCCAAAATAACTATGTAGATACCATTACAAATAGCATTCTAAATTGGAATTTATCACATGTATACCACATAAGACAACCATAAACTCAACACATGGAGAACCGTCATCGTCATATAAAAGATGCATAACCACATTATGTATCGACATATAAAAATAAATGTGTTTGGATTCTACCACTCTAAATACATATGGTATGCCCATAACATACTTGGCGAAGCATAGACCCCTACATCTCCCTATCATCCTTTGGAGGATTTTGTGCCAAGTTGTGCTGAGATGCTTGAATCCCTTTTTCGAGCACTCAGAACACAATGGTGCTCCACAAACGCCTCCTGCTAGGGGGCATCATTCCCACCTTTGTGTACTAGATGAGTCCCCTCCATCACATATTCTTGCATGCAGTATCACATGCTTGGGGGCATGGTGGATTTCCCCTGGCCATATTATCAATTGATTAAGATAAGTCTCGGCCTAGATCCCATCATATCTAGGTATGGTCATTTATCCTCCCATTCCTTGGATAGTTTGTCCTACTGACCTCTCCGGCGATCCATATTCACATCGTATATCATAGACGTTTGATACTATATCTTCAAATATTATACTCTATGTCATAACACCTTTACCACATAGTCCCCATGTTTGACTTAGTAGGTGAGGATTATTCTAGACCTCCTCTAGTAGTTCATTCTCGTTTTCCCCTTCCCTTAATTCTTCACTAGGAACCATTGTTCCAAGAAGCATTAAGGCCATATTTAGACAAGTAAGACCACTTGCTTGAAAATTGCAGATCACAATTCCATCAATCAGTTTGTCCATTATGATCTCCACAAGATTTAGGGCCTTTTCCTCCCCTCCAAATTCACCAAAGCTCAATGTGAAAATTAATTCTAATTGGAGGGAAAACGTTGTTTTATGGAAAAACCCACATTTTTTAGATTGCCCATTGTGACCAAACCATAGCTCAATTTGACAAACTGTCAACACCATTGGAAATATCACATTGAGTACTCAAATGGGTATTTTTTAGTTTTTTATGATTTGACACTTCACACGGAAACCATTTTCCCAAGTAGGGTCACTTCGTTGCTTCTTAAAATCAAATTTCTTCATATGCGATGCTTGTACTTTGGGGCCCACCTTCCCTTGGTGCTTGTTGTCTCACATGTCAATTTTAGTCATGGGCAACTGTCATTCTCTCATGTTTTCATGGTCCTCACTGGGCCTATTCAATGTGGCAACATCATCGAGTTACCCGTGTTCAGAGCATACACGATGAGTCACCTTTGCATCCATGGAGTCTATTTCACATCCTATTGTATCATGTAACAATATTACATCCATATTTGCATACCATTCATCCCGTGTTGCCCATTTTTGCCTTTAGTCATACTATCCAGCATCCCCTCCAGAGTCGAGTCAGTTTCTTCCAGGTCAAGCATGCACTTTATGCTCTGATAAGGGAAGTCATCTGTTTGTCGCTCAATCCCATTTTCTCCATTTTCCCTGGTGTCATTCCATCATTCACATTACTATTTTCCCTCGTGCCTTAGCTGAGGATCCTCATTGCCTCACCTATTGTGGGCCCTATTCTGTTGACATCAGCACATTTATTCAAGAAGAATGACCTAGAGGGCAGTGTATCTTGGTTCTAGCTTCCACTCTTGTTCGGTGCCTCAGATCAAGAAAAGGGAATCATCCTTTCCCTTTGACTTGGTTGTTTCATGCTCCCAATTCGTACACATGATGGTCTAATGATGTAGCTGATTGTACTAGTGATTCCTGAGTGTGTGTGAGATGTTTCAGACCTCATGAGGAGGTGGCTCTTTAGGTAGCCCCCCACATGCCCAGATGCCTTCATATTATGCTACAACCTCAAATGAAATTCCATAGATTTGATGGGTTTGGTTTTTGCCACTTGTAGCACTCATGACATGCATGTCTCCTTCAGATGATCCATCCAAATTTGTAGAGCCCTTTCTTGTTCAACAGGGCTTCTTTGGTTGTTTTACTCTCCCTCCCACCCATTTTTGAGGGAAGGGCCATTATATCTCATGTACTCAAATGTTATTGTATTCAATCTTGGCTCATGTTTTTCTAGGCGCATTATGTATATGGGACACATTGTATTATTTTCTAGCTCATTTATGCCAGCATGTCATGTACCATTCCACATGTACTTTATTGCTCAACTTCATTTTCCTGGGCGCATTATTATTTTTGTACTAACTTATCTCAGTGGGTATAGGTATGTATCCCCCACTTCAGTGATATTCGGTACCACAACATAAAAGGAGACTTATATTGGTCTTGCTCCATCTGGTAATATCATATTTTTCTTTAGCTCCATTGGTGTCTCTCTCTCTTTCAGACTCCACTTCGTTGTCTAGTGATTGTGTCCTTACAACGTACTCTGATCATACGTTTTGGTCCTAATGCTCTTATGTTGGGGGGCAATCTATTATCACCAAAAATTGATCATCTAGTGATAATTTACTAAATGGATTGAATTACACCATGTAGGCCCAATTTTGCCTTAGTAAAATTGGTTTCATTGTAAGAAATTACTTAATAAACCATGTTTGTTATGTCATTTATAATTAAACCCATGAAGAATAATTAAATAAATCACTATTGTTTAATTCTTTTCTAGGAATAATTAATTAAACCATTGTTTAACCAATATTCCTTGTCGTACTTGACCCAACTATGAGAAATAAATAGATAAATCATTAATTATCTTATTTTTCTCTAGGAATAATTAATTAATCACTAATTAGTTATTATTCCTTGTCAAGTTTGACTAAATCCCCTAGGAATTCTTAAATCAATCATTATTTGTTTATTATTCCTTAACCATACTTATTGAGATGATAAACAAATCATTTATTTATTTATTATTTCTAAATAAAACTTTAAATACTTTTTCCCTCCAACCAAATATAATAAAATATTCCAAATGGTTAATTCTAGAATTTGGATAATAATATTTTATTATTTCCCATTATTCAAGAATAACCTAATATTTTTCTATAAATAGAAGGGTTTTATATTCATTCTTCACTTTTGATCATTTTCATTGTTGCACTCACTATTGTAGCTATGATTATTATCATTGTTGCACACCATTTTATTTTCCATTTGAGTTCTCATGGAACTAAACATTTTGTTTGCTAGGTTTTACATATTGTAGAGGAGAGGGACTCTACAAAAGCTAAAGAAATTAAGGATAGCCAAGAACCCATCCCATAGAGGGGGGCTGGTAACATTATTTGTTCCCTTCATAGGTGTCGTTTAATAAAATATATTCTATTTATATCTCGTTTCCATTGGATTATTGGAGTTACTTGTGCTCATTCTTATTCCATTCTATTGTTTAACTATTTCTGTTGCATAGATCAAAGCTTTGGTATATTTTGTTTCTATCATTTGCTGTAGATCTACATTGTTTAAAAACCATTTTTACTATTGAGATTTTATGTCATCCATAGTCTAAAGTGTTTTATTTCCATACACTCTCGATAAGAAAAAACCCCAACAAATTGTTGACTCCTCTGGGGAATTTATAATTGTTTCTAACAAATTGGTGACCCCATTGTGTTTTTATTCTTATTCAGAAACCTGGATGACCTTCAATTTTCATCTTAGGGATTTTCTTTTTTAGTCTCTTAATGTTGTTTAACAGCATTCTAACTCCATTTTCATGACATTTTTCTATCAGTATGGGCCTAACCATTTTGTCATCAATTTTCCTTTAGAATATTTGAACCTAAAATCATATAATAATGCCTAATCCCCTTCTTGAAAAACATTTTTCTTGATATTATTATCATACCAAACCTTCCTTTGCAGCTACATAACTTCAGTGTGGAGCAGGGCTTGCATTCTGAACTCATCCAGGCCATTCAATTGGAGTAGCCTCTCTTATTGTGCTTTGGTGACATCTAAGTCCAATTTGGCTGCCATTCTTAAAGTATTATACTCAAGCTAAATAGAAAGAAGAGATTTATTCCCATAAACTAGATCATATGAAGTGAACCCAGTAATTGTCTTCTAAGTGGTGTTACAGGCCCAAGTGGCCTCCACTAATCTGTCTACCCAATCTCTTCCACTACTTCTCACAACTTTGGTGAGGATCCTCTCCAATTCCCTATTTGTAACCTATACTTGTACATTTTCCTAAGGGCGATAGGCAATAAATGTTTTGTGTTTGATTTGATACTTCCTTAGGAGATTCTCAATCAAATGTGATGTGAATTGAGCCTCCTGATCGATGACTCTCCCTTGGGTACCCAAATTTGTAGAAAATGTTTTCCATTAAGAACTCAACCACTTTCTCCTCTGTCGCTTCTTTTTGTCAAGTAATCAGTGCACACAAGATGTACTTTTTATGCCCTGATGGTGGCTCAACTGGCCCAATGAAATCCATCCCCCACTTTTCAAATAGATCTAAGATCACTTGAGGTTTTAGAGGAATTTCATCATTGGGTGTGGGTTTCCCCATCCTCTCACACTGATCACATCTATTGGTATACCTTCTTACATCTTGGTGGAGAGTGGGCCAATAGTAGCCAACTTGTAAAGATTTGAAAGTTTTTCTCTTGGAAGCAAAATGACCCCAATAGAGCCAATCATGGCAGGCTGAGAGGATGTAAAATAATTCCTCTTCCCTCACACATATCCTTAAAATCTTATTTGGTCCCAGCTTGAAAAGGTTGCCCCTAATCAAAGGGGCATTTTTCCTTACAATTCGGATCTTCTCCTTGGATGATAGATTTGGAGGAAATCTTCCAACAACTAAGTAGTTGGCTATGTTAGCAAACTAGGGGAGAGTACTGAGATAAAAAATAGGTGCTCATCTAGAAGTTGATCATCAACCATCCCTTCATCACCTACAGGTAAAGTAGTTTAGACAAAAAATCTACAACTACATTTTATTTAATTTCCTGGCTTGTCCATAATAGTCAAATCAAATTATTTTAACGATAACAAACATCTAATAATTCTATCATTAACATCAAGCTTATTTAATAGCTGCATGATCAATATGAAAAAATTTTGGTATCTAATGATGTAGTGCCTAAATTTATGTAAGGAGTCTATAACAACTAAGAGCTCTTTTTTAGTGACAATTTAGTTCAATTCAGCCTAAGACAAATTTTTTCTAATGTAATAAATGGCATAAGGTAAATTATCATATATTTCCCCAAGGCTTCCCCCACAACTTTGTTTGAAGCATCAATATGGATATGGAAAAGAATATCCCAATTGGGATCCCTAAGTATGGGTGCAATGGTCAATTTATCTTTTAATATCTCAAGGGCCTCTTGGAAGCTACTTGTCCAACATAATTTTGAGTCCTTGGCTAGCAATCCAAACAATAGTGAAACCACTTTACTAAAATCCTTGATAAACCTCTTATAATAGCTAGCTAAGCCCAAGAAACTTTCAACATCCCTCTGATTTTGAGGAGTAGGGACCCTTTTTATGATGGAAATATTGTTTGGGTCCACTTGTATCCCTTTCTGAGATATTGAATGACCAAGGACAACCCCTGCATTCATTAAGAATTCACATTTCTCAGGACTCAGAAAGAGTTTCATTTTAATGAACTTTCTCAGGAATTTACCCATATTAGAGAGAGCCTCTAGGAATTCACACTCATAGGAAGTGAAATCATCCATGTAGATCTCCACAGAGTCATGGACAAGCTCAACAAAGATTGTCAAAACTGACCTTTGAAAAGTGGCAAGGGCATTGCATAGGCCGAATGGGAGGACCTTATAAGCAAAGTTACCCTAGGTAAATATGAATTTAGTCTTGTCTTGTTCCTCGAGGTTGATCTGTATTTTATTGTAACGACTAAATCCATCCAAGAAAGGGAATACATTCTTCCCTCTAAGACCATCTAAAAATTGATCAATGAAAGGAAAAGGAAAATTTTCTTTATGTGTGGCCTTGTTCAGTTCTTTGTAATCCACATAGATCCTCCACTTCCCATTCTTCTTTGGGACTAAGACTAGATGGGACACCCACTCACTATCTAAGATAGGGTATATGAACCCTGCATCCAATAACTTTTGCAACTCTTCCTTTACTATGTCCTTGAGGGCTCGGTTCATTCTCCTGTGAGGTTGGTGCACAAGTTTTCATCCCTCCTTGATGTATATGTGATGGGTACAAACCAAGGAATGCACCCCCTTCATTTTTTTATATTTCCAAGCAAAAGAATTTAAGTTTTCTCTCAACATCTTGCACAATTTCTCTTCCTGGTTGGCTGAGAGAGAGGGGTTAATATTCAAGGTTCTATATGGGTCAAATTATACAAATTTGACATGGATAGGACTTGGGTCAACTGAGCATAATTCAATCCAAACACTACTCTCAAATTATTTCACTAGATCATTAGGAGGCATGGTATTGGGGGGTTGGTTTTGAAGGATCGGGTCAATGAGGTCATCTTCATCATTTTCCCCCCCTTTTATAAAATCATCTAGGGTAAACATTGGATAGGATGGTGTATGATACAATTGATCTTCCTCCTCCTCTTCTAGCAGAGTCATGCTCAATGGATGGTTGAGCAGGAGGATACAATACCAATTTTTTAGGCAAATTTCCATTCTTAATGGTCATATTGCCAGCCCTACAACTAATGTAATCATCAATAATGGATAACCATGACCTTCCAAAGATGAGAGGATAACCATTGAAATTGGCTTTGGGCTGGAGAATGAAGAAGTTAGTAGGATACTCCCAAGAGTCGATGGACACCATGACATCCTCAACAACTCCCGTAGGAACAGTTGTAGATCTATCTACAAGTTACAACACTATAGTGGTGTTTATTAATTCTCTTTGGAGGTTTAGCTTTAGCATGGTGTCTTCATTTATCAAATTAATGGCAGCCTCAAGATCAATCAGGGTATGAGGGACAATGATGCCATCAATGTGCACATCTACTACTAGACTTCTAGGGTCTAAATATTTTGGACAAATCACTCTCCCCAGCATCAAGTTAGATAATTGAGCAATAGCATTGATGGTGGGGGTGTCTCTTTTTCTTCTCCTAGGGTGTTTCAAACATTTCTCCTTGATAATTTTATTGTATATGGGAACATCCTTAATAGCCTGGAGAAGGGGTAGTTTAACACATATATTATTAAATTCTCATAGAATTTCAATCCCTTCTAGGGTGTGTTGTCTAGGGTGGGTCAATATCTCAAGAAAAGGAGGTCAATTTACTTGAGGGGTACTCTCTTCCTTTTCCTCCTCAAGTTCTTCAGGTGGAGATGTTAGATGGTTATCTGGAAGAACTCTTCCAAACCTAGGGTTGATATCTTAGATCTCCACAATGTAGGTAGGGTAAGATGCCTCTCCATTGTATACCTGTTGTGATTGCTTGTTATTCGGATTAAAATTGGGTTGAAAATGCATTTGAGGTTTCTTGGGTGTATAAGGATGAGTGAGTTGTGGTTGAGGCTGAGGTGAAGGCAAAAGAGCAAGAGGTTGATTGATTTGAGGCCTCCACCCTTGTGAGGGTTTGTTCCATTGATGAGGTTGGGGAGCATATGGATGAAATGGTCGATTGATAGGTTGAGGAGGATATTCAGAAGCATACGACCAAGAAGGAGGTGTGGACCGTGATGTATGAGTGGAAAATACTAAGGTGGAAACATTTCATTATGGTTGGGATGGTAATAAGATTAAGATACACCTTGCATGCCCTGTTGGTATGAACGAGGTCCTTGAGGCTTCCTTTGATTTATAAAGCAAAGATGCTCAACCTCACCTTCTTCCCCTTGGTATACAAATTTTAACCCAGACAAAGAAGGGATTTTATTTGTGGCACGTGTTTCCTCGCAGACTAAGAATACCTCTATGACATTTAATGGGCATTCATTTATGGGGTGCCTTCTAATGCATTTAGGGCATAAAATAGTTAGGTCTCTCTCAACTTCATCTTGTTTCCTCTTGATCTGCATGGTATTCATTTTGAAATAAAATGTATGAATCATTTCACTTTTAAATTCCTCCAAAATGTTCCCAATCTCATTCTTGATGGATGTTTTAGAGGGAGAGGAATTGGCCAAGACTTGAATATCCCTACTCCTCTTTCTAACAACCCTAGAGTGATTCTTGAACTCAGTTTTAATGTCATCATAAGATAACTAATAGATATCTCCCCCAAGAAACATGTTGAGGGTCTCCAACATGTCCTCCATAATCCCTTGGAGAAGAACTAGTTTGAGTGATTCAGGATCAAGGGTGCATCTGGCCCTCCTATAACTGAGTTGAAATATCTCCTCGTAGTCTTCTAGGGATTCATCTAGTCCACGAGTCATTTTAAATATTTCTTCCTTTGTTTCTTGGGACTTATATTAGTCCCTGTACTTTTCATTAAAGGCTTGTTGCATTTGAGGCCAAGTAGTGATGCTACCCCTAGGGAGACCCATAAGCCAGTGCAGGGTTACATCCTTAAGATTAGAGGGGAATAACTTCATATTTTGGTCATCAAATGCATAGTCATAAGTCCTATAGACAACAACAAATTCAAATAATAAGGTATTGGGATCCTCATAGGTTAAGCCATGGAAGTTTGGAAGGGAAATATGGCTTATATTCTTCATTCTAGCCTTTCAATTAGTCTCTCTAATAGGGAAAACCTCATTGTTCTTGTTTTCAACCATAGGTTGGGTAGGTGAAGTGGGTTATTCTTCTTCCCTAATAGATTTCAGGTTTCTCACCTAAAGGGTCTTCTAACTCCCATGTACTCAAAGAGGGAAGCTGATAGTCACCGAAGAAGAGTGAAGGTTGAATGCTTGAGGATGTGGGGATGTTTGGGAAGAGTTTTCCTTGAGTATCTATACTCCTACGATGCATGAAAGAAAAATTTCTCTTTTATTTTATGTTACTTTTTCAAAACTATATGAAAAACAAAAAATAAAATTTAAGCAGAAAGAACATCTTCCTAGACACCTCCCCAGAAACGATGCCAAAAGGTGGTGAGCCATGGTATTGCACCAATAGTGCTGCAACTCCCAAGGGCTCCTCAACTCTATTTATCAACATGGGCTTCATACAAACTTCGAGGTGATAGTTCTATATGCATAGTAGATGGAATTCCACTCATTCCACCCTCAACTAGGATATTTGATCAATAATGCTCCAAGACCATTACTCCTACTAAATTAGAATGAAAACAATCTAATGAAGGTGAAATTTAGATGCTACCTCTAACTATGAAAATGGAAATGATATTAACTTTAACTTGCAAATACTATTAGATCAATTCATGAAAAGATAAAAGCTACAGTACTTGCAGAAAGAAAACTACATCATCTTGCAATCAACCATCTAGGTATCAAACCTACTTGCAGACAAGAAGTTAACCTACCAACTCATAACTCAAGATTCTATGTATCATCTATCTAGCTCACACTTTCATATCAATCAATGTTCTATTTGTGCCAAATCTGCGGTAAGAGGACTAACAATATTATGTTTTGCAGTGAAGGAAAAGGAGGATTTGGAGTGGCCTAGGAGTTTCTATTGATCATGGAGTCACAACTGGGGGGTCAAAATCCTTCCAAAGTAGGTCCTAATTGCAACAAAGGTAAAAAATGGTGAAGAAACAATTTGCTATAGGTGTGCTACATGAGGTTGCTATAGGTGTCCTGTATTGCTAGAAGAACGCTTGTAATGCTAGAGGAAGGATGCTGAGAAGGTTTAGGAGGTGGAAATGATGTGTTCAAGGTATGGAGAGGTGGATGGAAGTTGAGGTAAATAAATGAAGGGTGTAAAAAGCCCCTATCCAAGCTCAGAGCCTTTTGAAGGCTTGTTTTGCACTAGGAGAGATGCTCACAATGGTCTAGGAAATTGATCTCATGAACATAATTTTTTTGATGGAATTTGGGATTCATGAGATAAGATGAGTAAGTCAAATATGGAGGTGGTGAAGGTGCCCTTGCCTATAGATCCAAATAGCTCTACAATCATCACCTACATATACCCATTTATCATTGACAAAATGAAACAACTAATAGTGGAAATGACGAGTTGAATTTAAATGTTATCTAATCTATGCAAAAAATATGATCTAATCAATAAACAAACTCATAAGCTACAATAAGCACATGCAAACAAGGTAACCAACATCAACCTTGTTCCAAGATATCATAAACATAATATTTTTGGACTGTGGTTGTAAACCCTTCTATTCGTGCTCCAATGAGAGAGATGAGGTAGAGGTTGCAATCACATATTTTTGATGGATTATTCTCTAATGAAATACAAGAAACTAATAAGCACTCTGAACTAAAAATAGATACAAATACACAAGAGGGACTAGGCCACTAGGGTTGGACCTAAACCCAAGAGCCTCAGTCCTTTAGAACTAACTTAGTGATGAACCAATAGTAAACTTCTCATTATCATTACATCAATGTCTAAGACATCACATAACAATACAAAATAATAGTGCTAAGTAATTGAGCTCAATAACTACCTAGCAAAAAAAAAAAATTGAATCATAATAAGCTCTTTTAAATGTTTATTTATACAAGAGGGTAGCTACTAGAAGCTCCCTAGAAAATAGGAATATTTGTCCCCCATAACTCGGTAATGGTGGATCTTGTTCCTCATTAATTGCACTTTCTTGGCTGCCAATGACCTCAGATTTCTTGGCTACAAATGATGTCGAACTTATGAGAGAGAGAGTTATGATCTTGGGATGATTGAAGGAGTTCAAGAGGTGAAAAAATCCCTAGAATTTATCCATGTTGTCTACTTCGAGCCCCTGGATAGAAATCATCTAAAAAATGCTCCATTTCCTGCAATTAAACCATATTAGGCCACATGACATAGCAAACATTTTACCCTTCCCACTAAGCACAATATACAAAAAAAATTGTAAATAAAGGTGAGAAAGAGATAGTTCTAAAGCTAGAGGATGGCATCATGACCCTTCTAATGTACCTATTAATGAGCCTCATCATATAGTGTCTCCACATATTCAATGTAGGAATGATTGTTTCCAACTCAAGATAACACATCACACAATTTTTCTCATGCTATTTCAATTTACTTAATTCTTAGCACACTACATGTCCTTCCTACATCAGAAACCCACCAATTCCTCTCTTGCAATAATTTGTATATACAAAAAACTCCTTTTCCATATCTCCAATATTTAGAACTAAAAAATTTGTAAGAAACAACTTAAAATTATCTACACATTCTTCTGCCCATTCAAATTTCTTTCCTTTTCACTGTAATGATGTAATAAAATAGGAAATCCGTGAGAAGTTCATGATGAACCTCTTGTAATAACTTGCTAACCCCACGAATGATTTAACCTCATACACATTTCTAGGAGTTTCCAATTCGATAATATCTCTTATCTTTTCTAGATCCACTGTTATACCTTCCTTTAAAATGACATGTCCCAAGTAATGTAACTTTGTCTGAGATAAACTGCATTTACTAAGATTGGCATATAACTAATTCTCTCTTAGCAACATCAATATTACTGCTAACTGTTTGTCATGCTCTTCCTCATTCTTAGAATATCAATATATCATTAATGAATAAGATTACAAACTTGTCTAGATAGGGACGTGACACACTATTAATCAAGCACATCAAAGTATATAGTGCATTAGTCAAACCGAAAGGAACTCCATCAAACTTATAATTCCGATACATGGTTCGGAAATAAGTCTTGTAACTGTCCCCTTCTTTGATGTGTACCTAATGATATCCTGATCTCAAATCAATCTTCGACAACATTGCTACTCCCTTCAACTCATCAAACATGTCATCAATCCTCGACAATATATACCTGCTATTAATCATCCCCTTTTTCAACTACCTGTAATCAATACATAACCTGAGAGTACCATCCTTCTTATTCACAGACAACACTGGTGCACCCCAAGGTGACACACTTGGCCTAATGTATCACTTGTCCAACATTTCCTTCAATTACAACTTAAGTTCTACTAACTCTAGAGTACTCATCCTGTAAGGTGACATTGATGTAGGTGCTTCTCCTTGTACCAACTCAATAGAAAATTATGTTTCCGTGTGAGGAAGAAACTCTGAAATATCTGCTAGGGACACATCCTGAAACTACTATAAAATCATATACATCTTCAAGACATTAGCATCCTCAAAATCCTTATCTTTATCATTGGAAGTACGAATTGATAATAATACACACCCTTTCTTGTGACTACTCTTTTCTTGCATATATGTAACAATTCTAACTGGTGTCACCTTCTTCTTACCCTACAAGATTATTTGTTCTCCATTATCATCCAAGAACACAATTTCCTTTTCACAAACAATACTGGTGCACCCAAAGGTGACACACTTGGCCTAATGTATCACTTGTCCAACATTTCCTTCAACTACAACTTAAGTTATACTAACCCTGGAGTACTCATCCTACAAGATGACATTGATGTAGGTACTTCTCCTTGCACCAAATCAATAAAAAATTCCACTTCCCTGTGAGGCAGAAACTCTGAAATATATGTTGGGAACACATCATGAAACTGCTGTAAAATCATATACCTCTTCAATACCTTAGCATCCTCAACATCCTTAGCTTTATCACTGAAAATACGAATTGAAAATAATACACACCCTTTCTTGTGACTACGATTTTCTTGCATAGATGTAACAATTCTACCTGATGTCACCTTATTCTTACCCTACAATATTATTTGTTCTCCATTATCATCCAAGAACTCAATTTCCTTTTCATAAAAATCCACCTTAGTTCTCTGAAGATACATCCAATCCATACCCAAGAACATATTGTATGATCCCAACTGAAGCACATTTATATATGTTGATGTAGACATACCTTTTCAATAAAATGCACAACCTCTTACCCAATGATGAACACTTTTCGTAGTTCCTCTAGAGAACTGCACTAACCAAGACTCTACATGCACTTATTTATTCAAACCACACTTATCCACCTAGTCAGGATTAACATAGCTATAATTAGGTCCAAGTTCAATAAAAAAAAAAAAATTTGATCAAAAAGCTTATTGTCCTTGTCGATAATAGATGATTGGTGATTCACTTGCCTATTATCCATCACTTCATAAATTTGAGGAATACTCTGTCCAACATCCCCCAATATATGTGCCTCCTATGCACTATAAATTTGTAGTCTTCCACCCTGATACTGTGGAAAATATATCTTGTGATAATCCTTATAGCAAGTCCAACACTCTAACAACCTCCTTCTACCACCCTTGTTTTTCTCCTCACAATGAAAGCCCTGTCCTCTATCAACTGCATTGAACTTCTTATTAAATGCTACATTTTCTTAGTTACCTGTGTCCTGTAGTATTCCTCGCTTCTTATCGCATTTTCCTTTAGTATTGTCATTACATTTCCAATCTTGTTTAGATTCAAAACCTACACTTTGAGTTCTCATTAAAATGCTTCAACTTTATGATGGATTCCTCTAGCGATCTAGCCTCATTAGAATCAACCCTATCTTTGAACACTACAAGAAACCCACTGATGAATCCTTGAATCTTCAATTTCTCCTCCATAAGATAAGGTAGATATGTTAACAACTCCAATAATATGCTAGTATACTCCTAATCTGTCATAGATCCCATCTTCAACTCGTAAAATTCCTTTACTTTAACATCATAGTATATCTCAAATAGATATTTCTTCCTTAAAAGTATCTTTAACTCACTCCAAGTCAACTCCTCTTCCCAAATGCCTCTAAAATTATTCACATATTCCCACCAAATGTCTGCTTTACCTTTAAGTCTAAAGGTATTTATCCCGGCTTTCATGTTCCTCAATAGTCATACAATTTGAAGAATTTATTCATCCCAAGAAACCATGCTTTTACATCCTATGATTTCTTCATTTCACCATCAAATGTAGAAGTATTTTCTTTCTTGTACTCTTCTGGAAAATAATTCTTCTCAATATTATACAGATGGTGATAGTGATGAGCATATTATCTCTCTAAACTAGAACTAGGATAGAACCCACGATCATTTCCCGTCTAGTCAGGTGTCTTTAAAAATCTTCCATCTCTAGTTGTATACTCTCTATCCAACCTATGTCCTGATCAAGAACTACTTCCATATGAACCATTTTTCATTTCATCTTGTCTAAAATTGATTTAAGTGGTACTTATCTCTAAAAATATGATAAAATCTGAAGAAGCACTGTATTAACCTCTACTTGTTTCTCCTTTTCCCTAGCATGTCTTTCCTATTATTGAATGATCCTATCATTATCTGCTTTTCAACTTCTTATCTCTATCTTGAAACTTCTCAATCTATCTACTATGTGAGGGGAGTAATCATCACCATGCTTCTCATGTGATTTATATGGAGAATCACATGAACTATACTCCACCATTTCGCTTGTCATCTTTGATATTCTTCTTGCAAGCATACCATGTTAGATAAACCAAATACAAACACAATCAACATACCTCAATGAACTTTAGGGGAGGCTATCTCATCTACAAGATCAATCCATATTATCACAATACATGTATATATACATAATCATATCAATATTCTAACATCATCTCAATCATCATCCAATTACCATGCATGATTTTAATTTGAATTTGTGGAAAACCTGTGATCAGTTATGAAACCAACGTTTCGGACTAACTTGGTGAGTCCATCATGAGGGCAATGAGATAGTATTTGAGAAGAGAGAATGAATTTCAGAACCTTATTAATAGTTGAAAAGTTTTTAATTTTGTTATTAATTATTTTGGTCGGCAATTAATTAATAATTTGATTTTTTTTTTAATGAATATTTATTGATTAATTATTTATTTAAGTTATATTTATTTTTTTTAATTTTTATAATTTTTTTTTTTGAGAATACTATTATGATATATTTTGTTTATGTATTTATATATGTAGATTTTTTTTGTTATCATTGTATGTTATTAATATGAATATTATTAATATTATTATTATTATTATTTTTATTTTTTTTTATTTTATTTTAATTAATTTATATTTATTTGTTTATTATCATTATTATTAATCTTCTTATTTTTTTATTATGTGAATATATTTTTATATGTTTTTGAATTTTATTTATTATTGTTAATGTTATTATTAAAATAATTATTTGGATATGTGTTATTACTTAATTATTATTTGGATTGAAATAATTAATCACTCTTAATTATATTATTTAATTGGTTAAGTATTAATGTTATTTAATATTTGTTGTTATTATGTTAATGTTATAATTATATTTGTTATTATTATATATACATATATGTATTTATGTTATATATATATTATATTCATTTAATTGATTAAGTACCATTGTTATTTAATGTTTGTTATTATTATATTAATGTTATTTTTATATTTGTTATTATTTTGTATATATATATGTATTATGATATTTGACTGAATATCTATATGTTTAGTGTTATTGTTATGATTGTTTTATATTTTATTTAATTCTTGTTTACTAATAATAATATTATTATACTTTATTTTATTATTATTATACAATATAGATATATATTGCTGTTATTAATTTTGTTTATTTATTTATTTTATTTTAATTTTATTTAATTTTAAAGAAATGTGTAAAAATGATTTATTAGTGCTTTTTTGTTTTATTTATTAGGGGTTTCCATGTGTTACTTAGCTTAAGGTCATCATCTCTATTCATGTTATTAGAGGCTTTTTCGATTTCTATAGCTTCCTTCACCCTTCTTTTTAAGTAGTGGTCTTCTTTATGAATTAATCTTGCCTGTTCTATGCAGATATAGTGTGAGGACGAACATGCATGCTCAGCTAGACCTGATTTTTCTGATCTATTTTTGAAATATCATTAATATGTTCTCTTAAACCTAATGCCGAATGATCTTCCTGTTTCCCCTATATATATTTTACCACAAGAACAAGGAACTGAGTAAACACCTTTGAGATTTTTTTGGGTCTGTTAGGTCCTTGGCGGAGCTTAGCATGTTTTTGATGGTGTTAGGGGGTGTGAAGGCCACCATATAATGTTATGCTTGGTGAGAATTCTGGATATTTTGTCTGTGGTGCCTTTAATATAGGGTAAGGAGATTCTAGGGTTTCTAGGGTTTTTCTTTTTTGGTTATTGGTTGTGTATTTTTTGATAATTTTATGGATAACTTTTTTTTTCATAGCCATTGTTTATGAAAACTTTGTAGAGGTGGTTGAGCTTTCTTCTAAATGTTCAGGGTCTGAGATTCTTGAAGCTCTGGTAGCTAGGGTTTTTGATGACACCAACTTTTTGCTTCGGGTGGTGGTGGGAATCTGAGTGAAGGTATTTGTCAGTGTGAGTTTGCTTCCTGAAGACTTGGTGGCTTAGCTTGCCATTTTTCTTAGTGAGGAGGACATCTAGGAAGGGGAACTGGTTGTCTTTTTCAATCTCAATAGTGAATTTAATGTGTTCTGAGAGGCTGTTTAAGTGGGATAATAATTCATTAAGCTTTTCTAATCCATGTCTCCATTTGGAAAAAATATCATCTACAAATCTTTTCCATTCTTCAGGGGTGAAGGGGAGATTTAAGGGCTTTTTGTTCGAAATGTTCCATGTATAAATTGGAAATTAGAGGGGATAAAGGAGATCCCATGGCAACTCCATGAGTTTGTTCATAGATTCTTCCTTCGAAACTGAAGTATGAGGATTTAAGGCAAATGGTTACTAGATCCACAGTTTCATGGTCTGTTATATTCTTCAAAACTTCTATGGCTTCATTTACTGGAATCTTGGTGTAGACAGAGACAACATCAAAGCTGACAAGGAGATAATTGTCGTTAATTTCAAGGTTTTTGATCCAATCAATGAAGGAGGTGGAATCTTTGATGTAAGAAGGAGAGTTACCTGATAGAGGTCTAAGCTTGTTAGCAAGGAATTTTGCTAACCAGTAGGTGGGAGATCCTATGGTGTTCACTATGGGTCTGAGAGGAACTCCAGATTTATGGATTTTTGGAACACCATAAATTCTAGGGATGATGGTACTGCTGGGTACTAACCTGTTCTTAATAGTAGAGTCTATAGAGGAGTTTTTTATCTTGTTACTAACTAGGCGGAGAATTTTGTTGTTGGGGTCGTTGTTGAGAATTTTATAGCAACCACTGTTGTTGAGGTGATCTTCCATCTTCTTATCATAATCTGTTCTATCCATAATAACAGTGGCATTTCCTTTGTCCGCTTTTAAAATTATGATGTCCTTGTTCTTTTGGATGTTTTTTAGGGCTATGGATTCTTCTCTGGAAATATTGCTGGGAGGTGGTCTGGCATTTCTAAGAATTCTGGCAACGTCTTGTCTGATTTCTTCAGCAACATTTTGTTCTGTGTTTCTGATGATGACCTCAATATTACTTATGATTTCATTGACAAGAATTTTTGCTGGGGATATTGCAAAGTTGAGACCTTTCTCTAGAAGCGCTTTTAAGTTTTCATCTAGGGTTAGTTTAGAGAGGTTGATAACCGTTGAATTTTTTATGGATTTGGAGCGGATTGTTTCAACCTGCGCTGAGGAGGAGGTGCGATTTATGGCACTATGATTATCATCTTTATCACTATCCTGCGCGTTTGACCAATTACTGAAGGGAACAACGCTATTTATATTTTGCGATTTAATGATCTTAACCTGGGTGGATGTATCGCTTACCTGCTTGTCTTTGCTGGAAGGATTCTCTTCAAACTGCGTGACTTTATTTCCAATCTGCGTGACTACACTGGAGAGAGCGCCTTTTACAGGCTTGTCAAGAATCTCATTTGACTGCGTGTTTTTGTCTCTTCTGATCTACGTGCCATAGGTGGAAAGAACGCCCTTTACCTGCTTGATTTTATCTACTTGCGCGTTTTTATTTCTGCTAATTTGTGTGTTTGTGATTTTGACATTTATTTATTTATTTATTTGCTCAAATTTTATACTTTAAAATTATTTTAACTTGAAAATCATTAGAGCTCTCAATAATTTTACGAAAATATCATTAAAATTTTTACATTGTGCATATTAGGGAGTACTAATGTTAAACAAGGTTTATAATCTTTAAAATAAATTTCCATCCTTGAAATTTTTGGTACTAGATAGGACCCTTCGAAAAGAAATAAAAAGCATGGCGCTCTTGTGGAAATCTATATGAAAGAATTAAGTAAGTAAAAGAGAAGAATAACATGAGACATTTTTGAATAAAACTATTATATTTGGAATAACTAACAAGGAATAAAGTTGTGGGTCATTTAATGTTTGCATGTTGCAAGGCATTTTGACATAGTACTCACGAAAATCCTCAATGTGAAGGGTGTGTACATTTCATGAGATTTTTTCTTTGGAATGATGAAAGGTAATTTAGGATGCATAAATGTAATTATATTGTAGTTTAGTGAAAGAAATGATGAATGCTTCTTTTATTTTGTTAAATTTTCTTATGCATGTCCAAGTTTGTTTCACCTTCATGGCTTCTTTTGATTACAAGGAGAACTAAGGAATTTGTACATATATAATAAAAATATGAACATTTTTAGTAGAAGAGTTGCAATAGGAGGTGATGTAGGTGTTACCTATCCTAAAGAAAGGGTACTATTGAACAGTTATCTCCTTCTTAGTGAAAAGTATTACCTTTCCCATTGAGTGTATATCTATTTTATTAGATTTCATATATTTTAATGTTTTTCCTAAAATATATTTATTAACTGGTCAATAACCATCAAAAATATATTTTAATATTTGGATAATTATTTTTCTATGAGAGAATCAATGCATAAGAAGGAAAAATAACTTGGTGTAAATATTAAATGAGGGATTCACCAATAAATTACAAGATTTTATAGTCAAGTAAATGACTCACTAATATTTTGCAACATTTTACAATTCATTGAAAGATGCACCAATATTTTAAAATATTTTATAGTTTAGAAAAATATTCCAAAAAAATTGATATATACTTGCAGTGTAGTAGATAATGATGATTAGTTACTAGTAGAGAGGAGAACAAGAAATCACATGAAGATAAGGAACATAGGAATAGAAGAAGAGAAATGATGTAACAAAGAACTAAAAAAGTGTTACTTTATATTATATTCTCTTCAGAAGATAGTCACAAAATTCTATTTGTCAAAAGCAATTTAGCCTATCTAACTTAGAACCTTGACTCAACTAGAGAGTTGATCAACTTTATAATATCTTTTCTAGAATTGCTTGGGATCGTCAACTAAGTCGACTAGCCCCTTCAACATCTCCCCTACCCTTAGTATCTTCTTTGTGACAAAGAAGGGAAGATTTGGAGTCTTACAAAATTTGATATACCATAAATTAAAAAATGTAAATATTTATAAAGAAATAAAATTTCGTCAAGAAGGGTGGTTGGCTAATTAGGAGATCTAGTTCTGGGGTCACAAGAACTTCTTGAATTACATCTGCAAGATTTAAAATGTGAATTATTATTCTTTTCCCTTCCTTGGCCAGTCGATTGAAAACTTTAACTTCAATTTCCTCAGTGCGATGTTGTTGTTCAGAAGAGAGACTGCATCCTAAAATCTTAGCTCAAATAAATTGAATTTATATTGTCAGGACGATGATCGAGATGATTGTGTTATTGGATGTGCTGGTGTTGAAGTCATAGGGAATGTTGTTTGATAAGTTGTTGGTGCAAGCACTTGATGATGTTGATAAAATATAGACCATTTCCATACAACTATACTTTCATGGGCATCAAATGCTTTTAAATATTTCAAATATTCTACCTTGTTGGCTAGTGATATGTTCCTTAACAATTCTTGATCAACTAGTATTTATGTTCTAATAGTTTCACTTTATATCCCATTTCTAACATTCTAACTAGATATACCTTTTTTTATTGTTGTCTCTACTAAATCTTGCTACTATCCAATATCCTTCTTTTATTTTTCTTTTGTTTCTCTCGTAGAATTTTCTAGTGCTTCAAATATTTGTTTTTCTCAAGCATGGATTTGGTTAGGTTTCTTAATAGATGTTTCTTTTAGCCTTTCCTTATTTATGGAGCTCAGGTGTTAGGTGTATTTGACTCTACTATACGAACTTGTTCGTTAGTTGTATGTGAGGTTGAGGTAACATCTGTTTGTAAATTAGTTTTCTCTATAATTTCCTTTAATATATATTCTCACATAGTATTATTATATGGGACTTCCTGAGTATCAGCCTGAATGAGTGACATTTTATCTTGATAATCCTTTTATTCAACAATTGTTATGGTAGTCACACAGGGTGATTTAGAAGTAAATTTGATGTCTATAGTTTTTTTTCTCATTGCAATCACTTAACTGTCCTCAATTTTGTCTATGTCGAACTTCCATTTTATATGCTAACTTTGGTTGAAGTGAATTGTTGATGTTTTTGTATTTTCTAATCTACCATCATTTTCTATCTTTTTAGTTCAATGAATACGTCTTTGACATGTCCAAGTTACTACAAGGTATCTCTTCCAATAGGCGATGCTAAAAATTGTTACAATTCTATGCTTTTTTTGCTACTTATACCCTTTTCTTGGGTATGCTCCAACACTTCTTAGGAAATTGAGTCTAAATTTTGTAGGTATTGTGGGCCTTGTAATTAAATACCCATCAGAATTTCTTGTCAATTGGTATTATATGTTGATGTGTGAATCAAGTTTGAACACTGTGAGTCTTAACTTGCAATCTGCTTAGAAGATTCTATGATAGGTACTTAGATGTAAAATATAAATGGCCTTGGGTATAAGTTTTCTTTCCTTTCTTCTTATTTTTTAGTGTCTAAAAAGCGTAAAATTATATCCCCCAACCCTTCTCAAGCTTGTGGTGGAATTGGGAATATTTTGTTAGCCTATTGACTTAGTTCTATAAGCATATGGTCAATTGTAGTCTAATATGAAAACTCTTGTGGATCTATATCTAAAGAGTTTGTTGAGATTTAGTAGCTTGGGAAGAACTTGAAGCCCTAGTGATGGATGTTTGGATGAAGAAGACCAGCAGAATTGATGTGGCATTGGAACCCAAGCTTGGGGTTTTGTACCTAAATTAATTAGGAAAAAACAACTGGACTTTGAGTGATTTGACACTTGTAGGTGTTAGAGGACATCTAGAGGAGAAAAGAGTAGCTAAATTCACTCAAAATCGAGGTCTCTAATAAGAGATATTAATTTTTATATGTGGTTGGTGGTTAATTTGTCTAGTTGGGTAGGTCAACTTGGGCTAAAATATGCCCCAAGGAAAAACTCATGGAGCCATGTGTGTGCATATAAATAGAAGTTAATTGTTGCAGATTTAGAGCACATCGAAAGTGCAAATAAAATTAGGTATACCTTTGAGATAGATAGTGAACTTGAGGTAGCTAACTAGCTAACAAGGAGGATGACTTTGGCATAATATGTGTAGGAGTATCTCTTATGTTTCGGTGTGGGTAGCCATGATGAACAAGGTTGCAGCTCTAAGCTAAGTTTGAGTAATTTTCTTTGCTACTTTTGTGTGGTGTTCGGATCTCTATTTAGGCCACAGGGAATTACTGCTACAACATCATGTTGGAGGCATAATTTGGATGGTCGAGAGGGCTTGTAAAACATCTCTAGCTTAGCAACAGTTACTCCAAGGAGAGAGGTAGATAAACAATAGTGTCTTCCTTTCTAGATAGATCAGATCACTTGTTATTGTGATACAAATAATTGTAGGGTATTTCGAGGAGTTTCCTTACACCCAAAATAATTCTTTGGAAGTCTAGAAAGGAAATCAAAACAAGAGAATGTCTTTGGAGAAGGGAAATATAGTTGGGAGTAGTTATTTAGGGTTGATGGTGTGGCCTAACCATATTTCGAGAAGCTTAGATCTTGAGGATAAGAGGACCGGGAGTGTGTTGGAAAGAAAGGTATGTGTATCCTCTTGTTGATGTTGATTTGCTAGTCGAATCAGAGGTCCAGGTTGCAAAGTTTGGTATTGGACACATGTGGACTATTGGAGGGAAGTGTGAGATTGGACCAATTTGGGCCTAAATGCATCACCATTGAACGACTAATGTGACTACCAAATGAAGCATAGATTGACGAAGCTTAAGGTTTGATCAATGAGGAAGAGATGTTGTACAACCCAAGTTCATTGTGGAAGAAGGAAGTTAAATTTAATTATTTATTTATTCTGTTTAAAGTTTCATTGTTCATTCATTACCAATATCAATTTATTTAAAACAATTATCACCATTTTATAATTTTTACTACATTCCCAATTGTTTTCTATAAATTTCTTTAAGAAGAGAGAAAAAAACATAAGAACAAAATAACAATAATTGCACTAGACATACCTCACATAAAACCATATCCATAGCTATGTTGAGGTATTAGAGAGAGGGAAACTCCCCTCCGTGAAAATAAATACAAATCTTATCAATATAGTTTTTGATTGTTTACAAATAATAATATAATTTACATATAAATAAACAAAAAAATCACAAATTGTAATTCTAAATCATCTTCATTCTCCATCTCAATGCAAATACATTAGAAAATAGGTATTAATAATAAATATAGAGAAAAATAATTACATTGTTAAAATTTTGAGAAATAATTTACAATAAAATGGGGAAAAGAATAAAATAAATTCTATCACATTATTATATGCAATGAAAAGAATTAAAATGGCTTTCACCTAATATTTATGGAGACTTAAATTGAAAGTGTAAACCAAAGAGATTCTAGAAATTTAAAAATAAACCTAAATAAACTTTAAATAGACTAGTAAATTTTCTTAAACCCTTTTAATAAAATTCAAACTCAAATATAAAATCTACAAACAAAATAATGACACAGAGCTATCAATCTAATATCATCAAATACACCTAAGAAAAAATTATAATGCAATCCCTAAAACATTTTATTAATATGAATTTAATAAAACAAAAAGAAAACAATAATAATTAATGGAAAACTCGCTGGCAATCACTCAAAACCCATCCCCCAACAATGGCCAATCGCAAGTAGACTATCTAGGCAGGAAGTTGAAAGTGGCAAATTTGAATTCCTTCATTCTTATTTCCTGTAGCCCATGTGCACCTGAGCCACCATCTCTTCTGTTCTTCATTCCACCAAATTATATGCATTTCTATTGAATTGTTTAAAATCAGCATGTCATAGTCTTATTAGGCGTGTTGTACAACTTTTGAATTTTCTGATGACTTGAAGGCGATGAGTGATGACAGGAGGCATTGAGAAACTACTGATGTTTTCAAAATACTAGGGCTGGAGTAATTAGATTGAGGCATTTAGAAAAAGTCATACGTTGTGGTCGTGACTCTATCAGTTGGGAGAGTGTGGAGCAAAGTAAACATTTATTTACGCCCAAGTCAAAGTTCATGTTGGTTATTGTTGGCAACATAAATTCATTTTAACATCTATTTAATATACAATATGGAAGGTCACTAAAAAAATTATCTACAAACTTGATACAAATAACTTCTATGATGGTTTTAAGCATGCATAGTATCCAAAGCAAGAGATACACTTCAAATGAATTGAATGCTTGCATTAACTTATCCATGGTAAATTTAATAATATTTCACTTATTTTGGTAATTTTCCATGACATCATGAATGACAAAGCTCTTTTTTTGTAACAACCACTATACTATTCAATGTGTATTTGAAATTCAGATTCTTGTATAATTATTTATAATTAATATATTCTTTTTTCCTTAGGAAAAATGATAATTTTATAATGACAACAAAATTACATGTTGTAGATGTTGTTAATGCATTAAATCGTGCCAATCAAAATGGTGATCACAGAGACAAAAAATACGACTCCAGAATCGTGGTAAGCATGTTACCCTTTTCTCCATTTCTTCTTTTTAACCTTTTTCCATTCTCTCCAGGAAGGAGTGGCCATTACATGTGCTAGTTGGGTCCCTTCATTCATTCTTGGATTTTCCTTATCTGAATCTAAACTTTCAGATACATGATGAAATTTTGAGTCACTTGTATTCATTTCTACAGTGAATCCCATCTCTTGCCTCGATGTGTTTGGTGGAGTTCCTAAAACTTGATGATTAGGGCTCCCCTTTTCCTCATTTTCTTGTGTATTTTTGTCTTCTTCATTGGTAGGAGGATCCACTTCTTCATAATCCTCTTCTTCATCAAGAAAATTTTGTGGCAATTTCCATCCCTTCAGTTGATTTCTTGTTTTCTTCTTCCTTTGAGGCACTTTCTTGGCATCAGGACATGAATTTTATGGATGTCCCATTTTTCGGCTTATTCGACATCTAAATGTTGTGTTCCAAAAATCTAGGAGCTGTGTCGAGCATTTCTTGTTGTGTGTCAACAAAATATGATCCGACAATCCTTTGTTTAATTCTACCTCCACATAAATTATGGTGATTGTGTAGATTTATTAATTAAATATTTGGGTATCTTTCTTTATATATCACCCTAATATGTTCCCAACGGCTTCTATCACTTTATGGAGCCAGAAATATAAGGGTAAATTATGCAATCTAACCCAAACTGACATTCAAGATACTACCATTATATTGGCATTGAAATCTGGGAACCAAGGGGTGACAAAAAGTCCCGCAGAGCCCCAAAACCATGGATCCTCTTGAAATATAGATTCACAATCCTCTCACTATGTAAATTTTGCTATGAAAATGGCACTGGAGCAAAGGTGCATCTCACAATTTATTGTCCAATTTGTGAATATCCAATGGAAAAGATCCACTGGTTTTGGCCAAAAACTATTGAGTCTACATAATACTACTTGAGATTCATATTTTGTGCAAAAATCATTTGTTTATGGTAGATTTACAGTCATTACCTAGATTTGATTCAACTATTCCACTATGAAGGGGTTGGGTGTATTGTGTTTCTAATAAAGTGTTGTTGAGGCAACAAATTTGGATTTGATGATATCTATGAACTAAAAGACTCCATTTTCTTACCCTTGATTCGATTATGTTCCTTTGTGAATACTAGATCGAGACACTCCCTGTGTGCCCTTTGAATTTCTTGGTCGAGGTGATCGTCCTTGAATCCTGAAGTTTAATACGATGGTGGATGATGGGAGGATGTTATAATCTTGTAACATCACATCTTCCTACATGGATTTTCCTCTGAACATCAGACTTTGTAGGAGCATTGTGATACCCAAAGTGTGCATGATATTGTGCTTTAAATGTTTGACATTCTCTGTGTCCCGAACCCAAAACAATATTGATTTTCCATGTGGGGATTTGATAAAAAATTGGAAGGCTACCAGATCAAGTGCCCATACTTTACAGTCATATAGATCTTCAGCCAAATCAATGAATAAGTTTGGAGATGAAAAGAGGGAGAGGGATTTCTATGGTAGTATTAATTTCATAAGTGATGTCCAAATCACTGAACTCACCCACTTTGATGGAGGAAAATTATGATATGGAAAAATGTGAAGCAAACTCTCAATATATAACGCTACTCCTCCATTTCAACAACCTAATGTACTTAGGGGATTGGGACTATCCAGATCTGGGATCTTTAACAACAAACCTACGAACATATCCAGATGTGTTTGAGGTGGAACATTCACTTTTGTAGACAAAATTCTGCCTCCAAATCTGATCAATATTTCTATTGTGACTAAGAGAAGACAATTATAAGATTTCTATACTCAAGCTTCTGTGATCCATACTGAATTAAGAAAAATCTTTCAGTAGAAATAACATAAGAGAAATTTTTGGCCCATGTGTTTTGAACCAACAAGTCTCATTCATTTTTTTGGTACTTATGATGAACCACACTTGCTCGTTCGAAATCTGTTGGCCAAAACTTTCTCTTATGTGATTTCTACCAAAAGACATTGCTTAAGTTATAATATTTCTGCTCCATACTTGCCTTAATCCTACACAAGTTCATTCCCAACTCATGAATGAAGTTATAAGAATTCTGCTCCATACTCGCTTTAATCCTACACAAGCCCATTCCCAACTCATGAATGTCACTTCCTTCACTTCCATCTATGTCATTGTGTATGTACAGGGTAAGAAGATACTCTGCATCGACAATCTGCTGAAAGATACTATCGAAGGCCTGGGATGTCAGTCTCCATCCCCATGCAGGAGACTGAAACCAATATTAAATCCATTCAAAAACTCCATTATGAGACCCGCGAGAGTGAGATCATTCCCTAGCGATGACGTAGAAGGTGGATCTGATGTCTGAAGAAACCCAACCACATAAGGAAAGCAAAAACACTAAGAAACCCTAGCCATCACACCAAGCTCATCCTCTTGACATAGTTCCCCTTTCAATCTTTACCTTGATTTTTTAATTAATATATCCTTAACTTACATTTTAATCAATTTTTTTATTTAATTCAATGATTGTAAGTTCATAATTAGTGTATTAATTAATTAATTTTTTATGGTACAAAATGGGTGAAGTTTATACCTTGTTAAATCTATTTAGTATAAAATCAAAATTTCACAAATTTTTCTAGTCAATAAATTTTATAGATACAAATGACCATGACAATAGCACATGTAATAATGACTATGGATTTTCCTTGTAAGAATCATCAGTAGTTTTTGTATGTTTGAAAATCACAAGTTTTCATGATTTCTTTTAATAAATATATGTTTTTAAAAAATACAAATAATCAGAACATCTCAGGTGAATATGAGCATGCATATTTTGTTAATCACAATCATTCAATGTAAAATTAAAAATATATCAAACAAAATAAACATAAAAATTAAAAATTAATTTACAAATGGATGTTTTCTGATGATAGAATTTTAAATGTATGTGGTTTTATTTTATGCTATGTATTTTTGTTGCGCTTTTGTTTACCTGTGATTGTTTGTTTGGGTATAATATTTTTACACATATGTAATATCATATACAATAATTACTTTTAGAATGAGTAGAACGTGTGAATTAACTTATTAATCTTTAAATTGTTGTTTAATTTGATAAAATCTTTTTTTTCAACATCATTGATGAATTTGAATTTTTATAAGCACCACTATTCAATGCACAATATTATTTATAAGTGCTTTTAATTACTATGTTTTTTATAATTAGTTATAGGTTGATGTTTTGGGATGATAAAATTTTAAATGTTTGTGTTTTTATTTTATGAAATGTATGTGTTTGTCTCTTTATGCTCTTGTTATGTGTATAATTTTAGAACACAAGAAAGTATTTCATTAGAATATCCCATATGGAAGTACATTGCCCAAATTTTCTATTGACTTGATACAAATCACCTCTATGATGATTTACACACGTAAAATATAATATGGAATAATTATAGTCCCAATTAATTGAATGTGTATTAAACTATACATGTTCAATAATTATTTTAACAAAAGTTCATTTATTTTTTCAAATGACCATAACATCATGAATGGTTATGGATTTTTTGTAGGTATCACTATTCAATGCATCTTTGAGAACTATTTTTAACCAATATATATTGTTAATTAGTAATGAATCGATGTTTTGTGATGGTAAAATTTTAGATGTTTGTTTTTATTTTATTTTATGTAATGTATTGGTTTGTTCCTTTTTGTTTGTATGTCTATAAATTCCTCAACATAAAAGAACTTTTATTAGAATAACTTGATACAAATAAATTATATGATGATTTTAAGAATGCATAGTATCCAATGCAAGAATTACACTTCAAATGAATTGAATGCTTGCATAGCTTATCTATGCTCAATTTAATAAAATTTAACTTATTTTGGTAAATTACCATGACATCATGAATGAAAATGTATTTTTTTTGTAACCAACACTATTCAATGTGTGTATTTTAAAATTACATTATTCTAAATTAATATATTCTTATAATTAATTACAATTTTATGTTTTATGGTAGAATTTCAAATGTTTGTGATTATATTTTATTTTTTTGTATATGTTTGTGTTTGTGCATATATAATGGCTTTACCCATACATAAAGATCGTATATAACAATTACACTTTAAACGAGTTGAATTTGGGTATTAACTTATTTTATGTGCAAATTGATATTCAATTTAATAACATCCCATTTATTTCAAAAAATGATCATAACATTTATCAACTAACATATATTTCAATAATAAAAATAACTATAATATCACAAATGATTATGATGATAAATTTTTTACAAGTAGAACTACTCAATACATTTATCATAATTTGCAAGAAATTATGTACTTTAGAAATTAATGAGCTAGAAATTGATGCTTTATAATGATATAATGTTAAAATGTGTTATTTATTTTTTAATATGGGTTTATTTGTTCTGTTACTTTTTCTTTTTTGTGTCATGATTTTACAGATACATAGTATCATAATATTATACGAAAATGAGGAAAAGGTTTCAATCTATATTTTAACTCACTTATGTTCAATTTAATTTGTTTGCAAATATTTTAATCAAAATATATTTCAAAAATACAAACATGGAGTTGAATTTTTATGCTTTGATTTATATTTGTGTTAATTAATTAATAAATTCATTTTCAAAGTGAAGACAATTATATTTAAAAAAATATAACTTTCTTTTTTAAACATGCTAAATATGTCTTCTGAAGGTGCTTATGTTTCCTCTAATTACAAAATTGAATTGTAATAAGCATTGGTAAATTATATTATGACCTTCTTAATTGAATATTCATTTGCCCCTAACAAGTCAAAGTGCGTCAAGTGATGTGACATATGACAATGTGAACATTTATTTTTATTAATATACAAGAAAATTTGTCTTTTTGTGTTATGATTCTTGAAAAATTATTAAAGGCTTAAATGTGATATTGGACTTCTAATTCACACGAAATGAGTTACACCCAAGAAGAGGAAAGATAAAAAGTTCAAAAAAAATTCTCCTTTTTGCTAGAGTTGAATTGTCGATTTTGCAGACTACCAAGAAAACACATGATTCAATAAAAAGTTTCGTTTGTGAAACTCACTTAAAATGATTGTTGGAGATAAAAGGAGTTAGATAAAATATAAAAGAATATTCTGAAATAATTATTGTACTCATACCCCAAAAGTAGCAAGATGTTGCTAAGGGTCAAGGAAATGTAAATTGGAAAATGACTACTATTTGTTCTCCTAGGAAGTAGGAGTTAGAGCTTTGGGGAAGGTACATGGAAACATAGTTCTTGGTTGGAGGAATGTACTAGCCTTTGATCGATTTCCATAAAGAAAAGCTTAGATAATTATATTATAAAAAATAATACACTTGAATGTGTGAAAAGATGCAAGAGGATATTATATAATAAATTAAATAAGCTTGTTTTGATGGATAAATATATAAGTGTGCACAAAAAATAATACATTTGAATGTGTGCAAAGATGAAAAAGGATATTATGTAATTAATTAAAGAAGCTTGTTTGAATGGATAAATATACAAAACATGCACAATAAACCTTATTCACCCGTAAAAATATAGTTTGTTGTAAGCTACTACAGAGAAGAACTATTGCAGGTAAGAAAGAGAAATTTATACATAATTTAACTTGTAGAAAAATAAATGTATACCTAGTTTAGCTTGCTATAGGTCAAAGCACTAGAATCATATCAATTGGCCATGGAACATGCAACCTTGGGTAAAGAAATATTAGGGCCTAAAGGACAACCTTCTGAAACTCCCATGACAAGGGTTCAACGTGTCTCTTGCCTAATTTGCATATGCTCTTCTTCAATGAAAATGATAGCAATAGTAAATTATATACAATCATTATTCAGAAACAAAATATATAGAGTTGACGTGAATATCTAATGTGTACCCATAGAATATAAATAGAAAAAATATATAGTATTTTAAACTTTTGATGGAATCACTTCATTACGCACAGTAACAAGTAAATAGATTGTATAAATTTTTCTTATGAATAAAAAGAAAGATTTACATTGTTGGGGCTATAAGACGGTCAAAACTATTTTCTCATAATTAAATATTCTCACTAAAAAAGAGAGGGTAAATCCCTTGAATTGAAATTGATATACATGCATTGTTTCAAGTGTCGGGCCTTTTGGGAAAATCCCTAGCTAGATAACGGTATTATTTACACTCAAACAAAATCAAATTTCCTTGTAGCCAACATCAAGCAAAAATTGCAACCAACATTGAAACCCTGTAAAGAGGAAGCATTAGATAAGTATTTGAAGGCCAAAGCATAGGTAAAAAAGTGTGCATGAATTTTTACCTTGAAACAATGTCACAAGATAACCCAAGTTGGTCATAGATTAACAACCACATGCAAGAAAGGAATTCCTTTGTTGGGATTGGAATAACTCTAAATTAATCAAGCAAACAATGTTATAGAGGATTTTGACATAAGTAGAGTCTAACCTTAGTAGTATAGATGACATCCTTCAACCCGATACTTTGTTGTAAAGGGAATAACATTAGTATTGTACATATATGTTTGTAACAAAGAAAATTATATCGAGATGAGAATTGAGTTACGTTTTAATCATAGAGTGAAACTCTAGAAAGATTGTAAAATATTGGAAGGAATTCCATGTATTAAGTTTAGTTCATTTTGAAACCATTGAGAAAAATAGAAATTATGTTGAGATCCTTTGAGGGAAGCATAAACAATGTCTGATACATCACAACAATGAAGTTAGAAGTAAAAACATACAATAATATACCAAATATGCAATAATGGCTATACTATAAAAAACATAAGTGAATGTAGAGGAACCAAAGACCTTGTGATGGATTACCAAAGGATTTCATCCATACCACATTTTACAAGGAGTATTTTTCTAAAAGCATAAGATGGACATAATTTTTTCACATACATTGCACATAGAATCACATCATCCCAAAACTCCAGTGTTCAATTTTTGAAAATCGTCATTGAGGAAACTATATTAATTATAGTAATGTTCATTCTTTCAACTACATATTTTTGTTGAGAATTCTATGGAACTATGCTATGATGTTGAATCCCATGCTTGTAGATATTTTTCCATATTCATTAGAGTACATTATCTTCCCTTAACAGTATGAAGAGAGCCAATATGTGATTATGCTTCATATCAAATCCATACATGAAATTCCTTAAATGTTTTGAAAGCTTGAGATTTACTTCTCAATAAATACATGTTATGAAACCAACCCACAAAAAGACATAAAAGATAGATCAACACCTTAGAAATAAGCCTCTTTGAGGGGGAAACCTCCTTTACATTACACATGAAAAAATCTTTGATGATACAATTGACAAGACTTCCTTTCTTTATATAAGAGTCTAAGGGGTCATGATATAATCAGATCTTACATAATAATATTAATGTAAGCGCACAATAATAATAATAATAATAATAATAATGGGTTTCTATGGGGCACAATAATAAAAATATGGGACTACATGGGCACAAAAATATAATAAGGTGGTTGTATTAATAGCAATAAGGGGTTACACTAATAGTATAGGGACCTAACAGTACACCTAAAACATTCCAATGTAATCATAAATACAATTCTTCATACATTTATTTTCATTAGCATAAGGAAAATGCATAAGACAACACAAATTGAAATATATATGTCCAACCTTTCTACATGAATAAACAGGCCTTGCTAGCAAATGTAAAAAAGGAACAATAGATTTCTTATACTCCTAGCGAATGTCAACAAGGAGAAAGTTATCCAAACAATTATATGAGACAAAGAAGAAGTTAGAAATGATTATGCATAGCTAAAGACCCACACAATTAAGGAAGTGGAAAATCCCACATATATTTAATAGGATACTCAATTAACATATTTAATGCTTAAAGTGGTTATGTATAACAAAATAAGTGTCTTTAGTTCTCATTATTTGGGAATTAAATCACCCTTGAAGAGGAAGGGGCATGACTAAGTAGAGCAAAAATGAGATAATATTGACGAATACTCTATGAGCTCTTCGGTAGAATAAACAATGTTCCAATGTAAATAAGCCCAGTAATTTTCCACGTAGTAGACAAATTTTTTTGGGGCAATACTTAGAGTGGGTTAATATTCCATGGTTTTTCAAAATAAAAGATAAGAATAGTTGTCAATTTTGAGATTTTTTTAATTTATTTTCTCAATGTTTATACTTTAAAACTATTTTAACTTCAAAATCATTAGAAATCTCAATATTTTTACAAAAATATCATTAAACACTTTATATTATGCATATTATAGGGTACTAATGTTAGACAAGGTTTATAAGCTTTAAAATAAATTTCCATCCTTGAAATTTTTGCTACTAGATAGAACAGTTCAAGAAGAAAGAAAAAACATGGTGCAATTGTGGAAAATATATAAAATAATGGAGTAACAAAGAAGAATAACTTGAGACATTGTTGAATAAAACTAACATGTGGGCAATAACTAACAAGGAATAAATTTGTTGGTCATTTAATGTTTGCATGTTGGGAACCTCTGTGGCATAGTAACAATGAAAATCCTCAATGCGAAGGGTGTGTACATTTCATGATATTTTTTCTTGGAAATGATGAAAGACAAATTAGGATGCATAAATGTAGTTATATTACAATTTAGTGAAAGGAAAAATGGATGCTTCTTTTATTCCATTAAGGTTTTTATGCATGTCCAAGTTTATTTCACCTTCATGGCTTGTTTTGATCAAAAGGAGAACTATGGAGTTTCTCATTGTACATATATAATAAAAATATGAACATTATTAGTAGAATAGTTGCAATAGGAGGTGATGTAGGTGTTATCTATCCTAAACAATCTGTATTGTTGAACAATTATCTCCTTCTTAATGAAAAGTATTATCTTTCAGATTGAGTGTATACCTATTCTATTAGATTTCCATATACTTTAATGTTTTTCCTAAATTATATTTATTAATTTGTGAATAACCATCAAAAAATATATTTTTACATTGTAATATGATTCTCTTCCAAATCACGTGGAAGGTGTTTTTCATATCTCACACCCATTCAAAGGGCGATTTTCGTGAATAATGAGGTTAGAGAAACATTAATATGTGTATAATGGTTTCAATATGTTTTGGTTTGTATCCTTTAAATTCCATTCCTAAATAAATAAATGTAAATAAATAAATGTGAAAATCAGTGAGGCCATTGCATTGAACTCAACAACACCTTAGATTTCAAAACAAAGCCTCAACATTTAACTTACAAATCTGAGATGCATATAAATAAATCTGTGAAATCATATTTATGATTCTTTAATTTTGTTATGTTGATAGTGTGTATCCCTTGATAGGATTTCTATAATTTTACTTTAATTATCAATAAAAAATAAGTTGATGCTAGAGATTCAAATAATCAATAATTAATATTTTTAATATTAATCATTAATAGAATGTTAAGACTTATTTAAAATGTAATTATGATCTCCATTCCTTCTGAATTTAATAAAAAAAATTATTTCCAAATTAATTTAAAATATACTATATATAGAATATTTTGACTATAAAATGATTTATTGCTTTTATTATAACTATTGTGACCATATAATCAAATGGATTGAAAAATTTCTATAGCCATCAATCTATGATAAGAATCAAAACACTAACCCCCTTATACATATTGCATTAACGAGACTTAAAAAATTATAAAAGTTAACTAAACTATATATTTATTATTGTTATTATTATTGGAGTTATATAAAAATATGTTTATCCATATAGTTTCACCCCACTATTATTATGGAAATCCTTTAATTGGAAACATGTCTTCTTACATTACCATGGCTTAGAAATACCACATTCCCAATATGATGTGTTGATATGCCATTTTCTTAAATTAATTAATCTGAGATAATTTAATTAATAGAGTATACCAAATTTTCGTAGAAATCTTATCATTGATATGTCAATATTACAATGAATATTCCAACATATTCCATGGGGTTTAAATATCTATGATCATCCTAATAATTAAATTATAACTATGGAAGATTTATTCTTACTATTGAGCATAATTATAGGAATAACTATTTTGTAATTTATTTCCAATTGAAGTTAAAAGAAAATAATAACATAAAATTTAGACAAACAAGGGAATCCATATAAATCAAATGGATGCAAGTGAAAATAAAATTCAATCCATGATAACCATCAAAATGGGTACCCTATTATTCCTATCACATTCCATAGCTTAAAAAAACAATATAAATTAACTAAATTATAATTTTATTACAAATTATATTTTGGTTATTTATAAAAATAAATAAACTTGCATGCATATTCAACAACAACAATAAATCTTAGTGGAAAATTTTAGCAGTGAGATATGTCAATATTACTATGAATGTTCAAACATATTCCATGGGGTTTAAATATATTCCATCAACCTATGAATCAACTTATAACTATGATGATTAGCATAATTACCATCTTATGTACTAATTCTTGGACAACAAAAGGTGGATCATTAATTCTTATTGGAATGTTTATATTTTGTTCTCCTATTTCCTAGTTATAACATTCCAACCAAATCCCCATTTCATTTTTTTCTCTTTATAGCTTAATATTGTTACTATCCAACTTAATATGTCATCAATCCTAGAATGCTTGGATGAAACTTTGTCACTATCAGTTTGCTTGGATCAGGTTTTATCTTGATCATCATTTTCTTCTATAATTGTTATCGTAGTAACATGGGGTGAATCAAAAGTCAAGTCGATGTTGAAGATATTTTTATTCTTGTTGTGTTTTGTCGACTATCCTTCCTCCTCTGCCTATGATGAGCTTCCTTCTATGTTGAGTTTGTCTAGAGTTGATTTTTTATGTTCCTGCGTTTGCTGAACTACCATCATTTTCTATAATCATCCTTCAATGAATACATGTTTTCCATGTCCAAGAAACTGCAAGACGTCAAGCCCAATAGATTATTCTAGAAATTGTTCAAATTCTCTAGGCTTCTTTTCTTTTCTACCCTTTATAGGGTATCCTCAAAAATATTTCATGCGATTGAGTGTAGATTCTATTGTTATTATGGGTCTTCTAGTTGAATACCTAGAAAGATTTCATTCCCATTTATTGTGTATGTTTATGTCCCTGTTGTTTTCCAACTCCGTGAGTCTTCGCTTGCAATATTCTTATGATATTATGTCGCAGGTACTATGAGGTCAAATTTAAATGGTTGTGTCTAACTATGCTTCCCTTTCTTCTTCTTGTTCAGAATCTAGAAGGATTAAAAGTATATCCCCTTGTTTTTCTTGAGCTTGTGGTGGAATTGCATTATGTTATATTATTAACTGATCATATATACATTTGGTCAATTGTAGGTTGATACAGAATATCTTTCCGGTCTACATCTAAAGAGTCAACATACCAAACTTCAATTATTTGTAGCGACAATTGAATCTGCAATGAGGGAGGAAACATTTTTTGTATGTGTTGAGGTACTATCCATCTATTGGAAGATTTTTAAATATTTCTGGAGGAGTAACTAGTGAAGTTTATTTCATGTCTATCCAAATTACTAAAGAAGGGAACCAAATGGACTTATTAAAATTTTCACATTCATACTGGTTCATATTCAGCATGTCACCAATGTGTTTTCCCTAGTTGTATATTTTTGTCGTCATGATAATTTGACTAATTTATGGTAGAATAGTGAGTTTAATGTTAGAGACTCTACCTATTCATGAAAAATGACTCTCTCTTATTAGGAAAAATTTAGAAATAAGAAAAAAAAAAATGAGATATCAAAAACTTAATTTAACAATACAAGTATTTAACAGAATAATATAAACATGAATAAATAAGAACCGAATAATGAATATTTATTATTCGTATTGCTTTGAATAGTGGAAATAGGAAAAAACCATATAAAAATACACAATTTAGAAATTTAGAAATTTTATAATTTTGAAATACATATAACTAAAAGTGTGTTTTGGGTCAATATCGATAATCAAAACCATTACCATATGTTGTCTCAAGAAAAGTGATTTTTGGGTTAATATAGATAATCAAAATATCATCTCCAAAATACACAACATTTACTATATTCCTTTATGAGATTGCATTTGGAGTTGCACTTCATTCAACTTTATCACTATGTTATGCCACTTTAAGTACATAAAATCTATCATTTTAATGCTATAGTTAATGTGTTAGATATTAAAATTCAAGTGTGTTGTAAAATTTCAAGAATTATAATGTCAAGATCGTGAAGTGTACTAGGGGTCATAGTTTCTAGAATTCATTGTGTTTTAAAGCTCATAGTGCACTATGGTTTAATTAATTTTAGAGTTAGTCCCTTAATAATTATGAAGTGTCATTCTTTTTTAATAGTACTAGTGGCTAGAGGTTACATTATGGAAGGGTTTGTAATTATCTATGAGTATGAGTGATCATAGTAAATTAGTTGTTATGGGTCATATTAGTGTTTTGACATTCATAATGGTTTTAGGTTAAGGGGCACATATTGTATCAGATATTATAGTGGTAGTGGTCAAAGGTTACATTAAATAAGGGGAACAATTTTGTGGGGGTTAATATACAGTTCAATATATAGAAATATTTAATAATAAATTCATTATAATTAGTGAATTTAAGGATACATATATTAATATATATTTTTATAGATCAAAATATTATTGGTAACTAATGACTAATGCGTGTTTCCTTATGATTGCGCTCATTGTTTTAATCCAATAACTAACTGGTTGTACTTAAAAAAACCCTTAGCTATTTAGTAGCTAGATTTTTGATACTCCTAGTATTTTGCAAGACTCTTAAAAATATTGAAAAA
>APFE030746185.1:88047-101910 GCA_000404065.3 Pinus taeda
TAAATCCTTATAATGAAATAAAAGTTCTTCTGGGAAGATCACATTTGGAGAATGCTTTTTGACTTGAGGCACGAGAGAACAGAGGGAAGAATGATCTTAGTTCAATGCGCGCAGGGGTTTTTCTGAATGCCTATGAAGGGTTGATGAGAAGGGAGCTCCACTCCCTCCTACAAGAAGGCCCTGGCCAGCAGGATGAAAAAGCATTTAGAAGATGTTAGGGAAACACGGGTGGAAGGAGAGAAGAGCATGGAAGTGATGTCAGTAGAACCCATAGAAAATGATCAATATCGCACAAATGACAAGGAGGTAGAGGACAAACAATAGGAAACTAAAGACAAGAAACACAAAGGACACTACAAAGCCAAAACAGAGATAACTCCCAGGGTGGTGTTAAATAATCCGGAGCTGCAGGCATACAAGGAACATATGGGGACATATTCCATCATCTGCAAGTTCAAGGGACTATGGCCCACTAAAAAAACTCTTCAATCATGGATCAGATACCACTGGAAACCTAAAGGAAGTATAGATCTTCACCTTGGATCTAAGGGTTTCTTTACAGTGGTGTTCATGAACTTTGTACCAAAAAAGGAGACTCTTACTTCAGTACTGGTTTGAGTAAGGCTCTACTCTCTACCTCTTGATTACTGGAAAAATGAATCATTAATGGCCATACGCAATAAATTATGACACTTTTTAAAAGACTCTGAAGCCACAAGAAGGGGAAAATATACTTCCTTTGCCAGAATTTGTGTGGAAATGGAGTTATCAAGAGCCCTATCGAAGGAGATCATCTTGGAAGTTTTTGACGAAGAATGGGTACAAAGAGTAGATTATGAGCACATTCCATTCAGATGTCGCAAATTCCATGAACATGGACATCTTTTTAGAGACTATTCGCTCAAAAAGGAAATGAAAAAAAGCAGAAGCACTATAGTGAAAGAAGGAGACAACTTTTAGAAAGTAGTTAATAGAAGTAAAGGGAGTAAGAGAGGTATGAGGAATCAGCAGTGAGAAGAACAACAACTCAGACAAAACAGTTTCCAGGGGCTTCAGGAAGAGGAAGAGAATACTAAAGAAGAACAAGCAACAGAAGGTAGTTTTGCTTAAAAAGAGGAAGGGAAATACCCAACACAAACAAAAAATGATGAGTACCAGAAAGAGGCCACCATGAGTGATGTTGATCAAGAAATGGACCATGAAACAACCCAGAGTGACATGGAGCTGGAGGAGCACAAACTTTAAGAAATTTTGGAGAAAGAGAATCTAGATCTCGAAGGCTTCTTAGAACAAGGAACCAAAGAGGGAGTGGATTCCTTACCTCAAAAGGAGTTCCATAGAGTTCAATCATTGTTCATCTAGAAAACCTAGAACAACGGATCTGAAAATCTAAGGAAGAATGAAAAAAAAAGTACTGAAGGAGTAAAAGCTTTGAAATCCATACCAGGATTAGCTCCAAGAATACTAAGAAAGAAAAGAGGCCGGAAAAAATAGAACAGGTTGTTGATGGAATGCGGGAAGCTAATGATAGGTTTAGATAAGATGAAAGATCTATCGAGTTACTCTTTTAAAAATCTTTGATAATGAATTTTACTTCTTGGAATATAAGAGGCCTAGGCAGTAAAAGGAAACAAAGATTATTAAGTAACATAATGAAGCAAGTAACCTTGCATGTGATCTTCATTCAGGAAACAAAATGTTCCATTCAAAAGATAAAATAGATTCATGGTAAATGGCTCAATAGATTTGAGTTTTTGGAGGTCAGAGTAGAGAATATAGTTGGATGCATTCTCACACTTTGAAACCCCCAAAAGATTGACATGGTAGATGCATAAGCCTCTAGAAATTATCTTTCAATGGTCATTCGGCTAGTGGAAAATAAGGAAATGTACTTGGTTACGAATGTGTATGGCCCCCAAAGGTTGGCGGGCAAACTCTTGTTTCTTGATTCACTGAAGAAGCTCAACGAACGTCATCAAAAAATCCCCTATATCTTGGGAGGGGATTTCAATATGATAAAAACGTTCATGGAAAAAAAAGGAGGAACTAGAATTCTAACCAAAGATTCTTGTGCGTCTCTAACCTTCCTAGATAGTATGAAGCTTGTGGATATTGCCATGAATAATGGTACCTTTACTTGGAACAATAAAAGAGGAGGAGAGTCCCAAGTGGCATCCAAATTGGATAGATTTATAATCTCAGAAGATCTTATGATCAAGGAGAAGGACATAGTTGCGAGTATTCTTCCCTTTGGAGTCTTAGATCACTAGCCGGAACAACTAGACATTCAGGGTATAGGAAAACCCAACAATATACCTTTCAGATTTGAAAATATTTGGCTCTCCCACCCAGACTTCTTTAACAAAATTTCTATCTGCTGGGGAAAAGGTTTAGATATTCAAGGCATAAGAATGTTCCTTCTTCAAAAAATACTCAAACAAATTAAACTCCAGCTCAAGGAATGGAATAAGAAGGAATTTGGAAACATTTTTGAAGAGAAGGAAATTATGGAAGGAAAAATACATAGACTCAACCAAACCCTGATTATAGAGGGTTTTGACAGGGAGTGGAATGAATTGGCAACTAAATATCATAAAGATTGGAACAACTTATGTAAGCAAGAGGAAATTTTTTGGAGGAAAAATTCCATAGTGCAATGGCTAAAAGAAGGAGATCGCAACACTGGATTCTTCCATAGAGCCACTATGGCGAACAGAGCTCACAACCGGATTTCTACTATTAAGGACAAGAAAGGTAATATGCTCAACATGCATGAAGAAATAGAAACAGAACTAGTACAACACTTTCGGGGCATTGCTCAGGAAACTTGCACTAACAGAGATCAATCTATCAGGGAGATTACTAAGCATATACCTAAGCTAGTTTCCAAAGAAGACAATTTCAACCTCAACAGACCAATGTTAGAAGAGGAGGTCAAGGAGGTCCTTAATGTGATGCAGAATGGCAAGGCACCAGGTCCGGATGGGTTCAATGTAGACATCTTCAAAGCTTCCTGGAATATTGGAAAACAAGACATTTTGAGTGTGGTGGAAGACTCAAGGAGGGATAAAACTATCTTGAAGGCGCTTAACACCACTTTTATCTCCATGATCCCTAAACAGGATGTTTCCCTAATGCTTGATAGGTTAAGACCCATTGCATTATGCAATGTTGTCCTCAAAATCATCTCCAAAGTGGTTGGTAATAGACTCAAACCCCTTCTTCCCACTGTGGTGGCAGTGGAACAGTCAGGATACATGGAAGGCAGACAAATCCTCGACAACATCATTCAAGCTCATGAGGTAGTTCACTCTTTGACTAACAACAAGAGATCTAGCATGATCATGCAACTGGACATAGCCAAAGCCTATGATAAGCTAAACTTGACATATATAAGAAAAGTTCTTGATGCTTTTGGGTTTCATCATAACTGGATTAGATGGGTTATGGCCCTAGTCACCTCACCCAGCTTTTCAATCCTGGTTAATGGATCACGCTCGGAGACTTTCACTCCTTCAAGAAGCTTAAGGTAGGGAGATCCACTATCTCCCTTTCTTTTTATTCTAATGATGGAAGGGCTGGGGAGAAAAATCAGACAAGTGAAGGTGATGGGCTCAGTCAAAGGTCTTCAACTTTTTGAAGAGGGGCATGTTTTAACACATCAACAATTTGTGGATAACACTATGCTACAAGGAATCCCCACAGTCAAGGAAGCTCTGGCCTATAAGAAAATCTTGAAAGACTTTGCCATGGCTTCAGGTTTGGAGGTAAATCTTTCTAAATCAAAATTTTTTTCTTTAATACTCACATTGCCATATAAAGGAACATTGCTAGAATTATGGGCTTCCAATGGGAGTTCCTCCCCTCGAAGTATTTGGGGGTTCCTCTCACTACCAAACCCTTACACAAGAGCATATGGTAACCTGTTATCAACAAATTGCTAGACAAGGTCAAGAAATGGACCTACAGATCTCTAAATTTAGCTGGTAGGTTAGTGATAACCAAAGCTATCCTTAAATCTATCACTGCATTTATGCTATCTATTCTACTAGCTCCTCAAAGTGTTCTACATAAGCTCGGATCCATCTAACGAGACTTCGTCTGGGTCAAGGGGAAGGAGCATAAGAAATGGGCCTTGGTCGCTTGGGATAAGATATCCAAACCTAAGAGCTTTGGTGGGCTAGGTTTGGATGATCCTGACTTACTCAACAAGGTTCTAGGCGCCAAATTATGGTGGCGTTGGGTTAAAGAGCCAGAGACTCAGTGGGCAATCATTTGGAAAGAAAAATATGCATGCTCCTGGCATAACCATGATCTAATAAGAATGTCATGTCACAGAAATGGCTCACACATTTGGAAGAAAGCCTGGGATAACATGAGTTTAGTCCAAGGAAATAACTTCTCAGAAATTAGAGAGGGAAATCTCAGCTTGTTCTGGGACAACAGATGGCAACAAGAACCTATATTATTAAATGAATACCTAACGGATTTCAAGGAAATTAATGATAGCAACAGACTTTCTAAGGTGAAATAATTTTTGGAGCAAACTAATAACAATGATAAATGGAGAATCTGGAGGAATTTTGATCTTAGGGACAACAATGCCCTGAAGACTAAGGCAGAAACACTTAAGGAAAAGTTATACCAAAGGAAGATTCTGAAATCTGAGGGCCATGATCAGCTGAGATGGGGCAACAATAATGAGGGGGTTTTTAACCTCAAGGAAGCAAAGCTCATTCTCAATGACCTTAATTATCATTCTCCAGACAAAACCTGGCTTAACCTTTGGAGACACCAGGGCTGGATGAAGATTAAACTTTTCATGTGGCTCGTTGAGCACAAGAAAATTTTAACCTGGGATAATATTAGGAAAAGGGGCATTCTGGGACCTTCCAGATGTCAGCTTTGTGAGGGGCAGGAGGAAACCATGGAGCACCTTCTCAACAGTTGTATGTTCTCCTCTATTATGTGGGACTCTTTTTCTTTTATTTTCCATTAGACGGATATGGACAAAAATAGCATCTGCAACGCCCTGACCAAATGGAGAAAGGATTTTACAAACAATGAAGTTCTAGCCATAGCTTGGGCCCTTTTTCTGAGCTTCATTGTCTGGAATGTTTGGAAAGAAAGGAACAACCGAATCTTTAAAGAAGTAAACAAAACTTCTGAATGCATTTTTGAGTTGATCTTAAAACAACTCAAGGAAACGGTTAGCACCATAGTTTGAAACATCCCCAAGAACCCTCTTTCAGCTATTGACCTAAGAATTCTTTGTGCACTGGGCCTACAAGGCATCTCTCCTCAGGGTCTAGATAGGAATCCAATCTCCCTGAGGGAAGAAATGGATTTCTAGCACCCTCCTCGAAAGGGATATTTGAAATACAACATAGATGGAGCCTCAAAAAACAACCCGGTCGCAACGAGTTATGGAGGGGTCCTTAGAGATGAACTAGGTATTGTCCTCTTCATTTTCCACTGTCATTTGGGACATGCCACTAATAAATTGGCAAAGTTGATGGCTATGGGACAATGTTTAGAGCTCCTCAGTCAAGACAATAGAAAAAATGTGATAGTGGAGGCTGACTCTAAACTTATTATCAATTCATTCAAGAAAATGAGTGCGGGTTCTAAGCCTAAAAAAGTCTCAAAAAGTTGGAGACTAATTCAAGGATTTCAATGGATTCAAAACCACCTTCAAAGACTCCATACTGTTAGCTTCAAGCAAGTCTGCAAGTTGGCAAGAAAAGTGGCTAATTTGCTCGCCGACCAGGGTGTTATCAGCACAAAGATCAGAGTGACATCAAATTGGCATGAGCTGCCACAAAGCAAGTTAAAGACGGTTGTTGAGGAACATCCAGATAATGATAAGCTGGAGTTTAAAGACAGAGCCTGGGACCAGGGATCAAATTGACTCAACCTTTGATTTCAACATCAACTTGTGTCATCATTATCAGAGAGACGGTTATGTGGTGTGGCGGATTCCCAGTCTGGTCGCTCATACTCCCAAAGCAAACGAGAGGATTCTCTTTGTTTACAATGTGGATCAAAACGAGTCTATCAATTTTTCGTTTAATGACAAACCCATTATATATTTAGGGTTTCAGGTTGGACCAAGGATAATCCACAAGTGCAGACAGAGCCCCATGTTTTCCAGTGGTCGGGCCTTCAAGAATTTGGAGTCTCGGCATGGTTTACCACCCCCCAGGCAGTTTCTAGTTGATCGCACAGTGTTTTGTTGGAAAGCGATTTTGATGAAAACGTTGCGATGACATTCTCCCTCCAAAACTTCGCAGGGAGAGGGTTCCAATAACCGCTCTTCCCCTCTCACTATCACCGACCCTTCTTATCCCGTGTGATATCGACATCATCCATTAGATCTAGTCAACAACGATCAACGATTGCGATGGTTTGTGCATCTTGGGATGCGGGACTTTTATACTTCGGCCTTTTTGACGGAGCAATATCCTCCTCATCTGTTGATCTTATTGCCTTTTTATTGGATGACTCAGATGAATAGGGTTTCCTCTAAAGCAGTGTTCCCGGTTGGTTCTCATGCTTGTCGGTAGCCAGGTGGCATTTTTTGTTTGTTTTTCCATGGGCTTGAGATTCTTTGTGAAACTTTAAGGTTCTCCCTGCATGTAAAATTTTACACTATCTTTTTGGTTTTATGAAATAGAAGGATCCATACTTGCTTTAGATAAATAAAATTTCTTCCAGAAGGGTGGTTGGCTAATTAGGTGATCTAGTTTCGGGGTCACGAGAAATTCTTGAATTACATATACAAGATTTAAAATGTGAATTCCTCTTCTTTTCCCTTCCGTGGTCGATCGATTGGAACTTTCAAGTTCAATTTCCTAACTGTGATGTTGTTGTTCAAAAGAGAGAGAACATCCTAAAAGCTTGGCTCAAAGAAATTGAATTTATATTGTTAGGAAGATGATCAAGATGATTGTGCTATTGCAGGTGTTGGTGTTGAATTCATAGGGGATGTTGTTTGATAAGTAGTTGGTGCAAGCACTTTAATATGTTGATAAAATATAGACCATTTCCATAGAACTATACTTTCATGGGCATCAAATGCTTTTAAATATTTCAAATATTCTACCTTGTTGGCTAGTGATATGTGCCTTAACAATTGGTGATCAACTAGCATTTTATGTTCTAATAGTTGCACATTATATCTTGGTTCAAACATTCTAACTAAATATCCCTTTGTTGTTGTTGTCTTTGCTAAATCTTGCTACTATCCAATATCCTTCTTTTAATTTTTTTCTATGTTGCTCACATAGATTTTTCTAGTGCTTCAAATATTGGTTTATCTCAAGCATGCCTTAGGTCAGGATTCTTAGTAGATGTTTCTTTTAGCCTTTCTTTACTTACGGAGCTCAAGTGTTGGGTGTATTTGACTCTACTAGAGGAACCTATTCATCAGTTGTAGGCGAGGTTGAGGTAACATCTGCTTCTAAAGTAGTTTTCTTTAGAATTTCCTTTAATATATCTTCTCACATAGTATTATTATATGGGACTTCCCGAGTACAGCTTGCTTGGATGACATCTTATCTTCATAATCCTTTTATTCAATAATTGTTGTGGTAGTAACACAAGGTGAACTAGAAGTCAATTTGATGTCTATATTATTTTTTTTCTCATTCCAATCACTCAATTGTCCTCAATTCTGTCTGTGTCGAACTTCCATTTTATATGCTAACTTTGGTTGAAGTGAATTGTTGATTCTCCTCTATTTTGTGATCCACCATCATTTTCTATATTTTTATTTCAATGAATACATCTTTCACATGTCCAAGTTACTACAAGGTGTCCCTTCCGATAGATGATGCTAGAGATTGTTGCAATTCTATGCTTCTTTACTATCTTTACCCTTTTCTTGTGTATGCTCCAACACTTCTTAGGAAATTCAGTCTAAATTCTGTCAGTATTGTGGGCCTTGTAGTTAAATACTCATCAAATTTTCTCTTCAACCAGTATTATATGTTGATGTGTGAATCAATTTTGAACATTGTGAGTCTCAACTTGCAATCTACTTAGAAGATTCTATGATAGTTACGAAGATGTAAAATTTAAATGGCCTTGGGTATAATTTTTCTTTCCTTTCTTCCTATTTTTCAGTGTCTAAAAAGGGTAAAATTATATCCCCTAGCCCTTCTCAAGCTTGTGGCGGAATTGGGAATATTTTGTTAGCCTATTGACTTAGTTCTCTAAGCATATGGTCAATTGCATTCTAATATGAAATCTCTTGTGTTTCTATATCTAAAGAGTTTAATGAGATTTAGTAGCCTGGGAAGAGCTTGAAGCCCTAGCAATCGATGTTTGGATGAAGAAGAGCAACATAATTGATATGGCATTGGAACACAAGCTTGGGGTTTTGCACCAAAATTAATTGGGAAAAAACAACTGGACTTTGAGTGAGGTGTTAGAAGACACCTAGAGGAGAAAAGGGTAGTGAAAGTCACTCGAAATAGATGTCTCTAATAAGAGATAATAATTTTTATATGTGGTTGGTGGTTAAATTTTCTGGTTGGGCAGGTCAACTTGGGCTAAAGTATGCCCCACGGAAAAATTCATGGAGCCACGTCTGTGCATATAAATAGAAGTTAATTGTTGGAGATTTAGAGCACATCCAAAGTGCAAATCAAATTAGGTATAACTTTGAGATAGATAGTGAACTTGAGGTAGCTCACAAGCTAGCAAGGAGGATGACTTTGGCACAAGATGTGGAGTAATTTCTCTTATGTTTGGTTGTGGATAGCCATGATGAATAAGGTCGTAGTTCTAAGTTAAGTTTGTGTAATTTTCTTTGCTACTTTTGTGTGGTGTTTGGATCTCTATTGAGGCCACAGGGAATTGTTGTTGCAACAACATCTTGGAGGCATAATTTGGATGATCAAGAGGGCTTGTAAAACATCTCTAGCTGAGCAAGAGTTACTCCAAGGAGAGAGGTAGTTGAACATAAGTGTCTTCCATTCTAGATAGCTCAGATCACTTGTTGTTGTGAGACAGAGAATTGTAAGGTATTTTGAGTAGGTTCCTTACACCCAAAATAATACTTTGGAAGTATAGAAAGGAAATCAAAAGAAGAGAATGTCTTTGGAGAAGGGAAACATAGTCGGGAGTAGCTATTTAGGGTTGTTGTTGTGCCCTAACCATATCTCCAGAAGCTTATATCTTTAGGACAAGAGGACCAGGAGTATATTGGAAAGAAAGGTATGTGTATCCTCTTATTGATGTTGATTTGCTAGTCGAATCAGAGATCCAGGTTGCAAATTTTGGTATTGGACACATGTGGACTATTGGGGGCAAGTGTGAGATTGGACCAAGTTGGCCCTAAATGCATCACCATTGAAGGACTAAGGTGACTAATAAATGAGGCATAGATCGAAGGAGATTAAGGTTTGATCAATGAGGAAAAGAAGTTGTAACCCAGGTTCATTGTGGGAGAAAGAAGTTCAAGTTATTTATTTTTTTTCAAGTTTAATTGTTCATTCATTACCAATATCAATTTATTTAAACAAATTATCACCATTTTATAATTTTTACTACATTCCACAATTTTTTTTTGTAAAATTATTTAAGAAGACAGAAAAAACATAATAACAAAATAACCATAATAACATTAGACATACCTCACATATAACCATATCCATAGGTATCTTGAGGTTTTAGGGAGAGCGAAACTCCCCTCCCCCAAAATAAATACAATTCCTATCAATATAGTTTTTGATTGTTTACAAATATTAATATATTTTACTTATAAATAAACAAAAAATTACAAATTTTAATTAAGCATCTTCATTCTCCATCTCTGTGCAAAAAAATTATAAAATAGGTATTAATAATAAGATATAGAGAAAAATAATTACAATGTTAAAATTTTGAGAATAATTTAAAATAAAATAGAGAAAAAGAATAAAATAATTCTATCATATATTATATGCAATTGAGAAGAATTAAAATGGATTTCACCTAATATTATGGAGAATTAAATTGAAAATTTAAATAAAAAAATTATAGAAATTTAAAAATAAACCTAAATAAACATTAAATAGACTATTAAAGTTTCTTCAACCGTTTTACTAAAATTCAAACTCACATATAAAATCTACAAACAAAAAAATGACACGCAACTATCAATCGAATGTCATCAAATACACCCAATAGATCCCTGAAACAAATTATTAATATGAAATTTAATAAAACAAAAGAGAACAATAGTAATTAATGGAAAACAAGGTTTCAATTGCTCAGAACCCATCCTCCAACAATGGCCAATGGCAAGTAGACTATCTAGGTGGGAAGTTGAAAGTGGAAAATTCCAATTCGTTCGTTCTAATTTTCTGCAGCCAATGTGCACCCCAGCAACCATTTCTTCTATTCTTCATTCCACCGAATTATATGCAGTTTTATTGAATTGTTTAAAATCAACAATTTTATTGAATTGTTGAAAATAAACATGTCATGTCTTATCCCCGGATCCGGGTGTTTGCAGCATTCCGCCACCTCAGGCTCTAACGTGCCCAGAGTTTGGTTGCCGAAACGACACCTGGACAGAGGCAGATCACCTTAAATGCACATAGATTTCAAAGGACGCCATTCATTGTGAAATTTCGTTGATTCTAGCGCAGGTCAGTTCAGCGTTTAACGCTATTCAATTACCTGCAGGTGCCTTAATGCCGCTTCAAGGCTCGAACTTGGCGCTCATCAGCGATAAAATGGACCTTACCACGTCCAGTTGCAGATATTCTCTGCAACATTCTCTCCTTCAGTGTGTTCTTTCCTCTGCTCAGTCTGTGGCCGACCCTTCGGCAATTGTTGTCTCTCAGTCTTTCCTTGGCTCTCAGTCGAGCTTGCGCAGCAAGACTTCCGAGGAAGCCATGACTCGCAGCCACGGCGTGCCTCGAAGAGGAAGCTCTTCAGCCTCCAGGGGTCGCGCTCGCCCATCACCTTCACCTCATATCATCCCCATCTCCTCCGCTTCCCCTTCATCCCCTCCGCCCACCCCTTCCAGGCCTGCACCCAACTCTTCCTTCCAGAACTTGAGATTCACCTTTCGGAGTCACATCAACCAGCCCATAATTACTTTCACCACGACTATCATGGTCTCCGAAGAAGTTGATGAACCTGTAGAACCTATTAGCTCTTCCACCCCATCCCCTGAAGGAAGTCTCTCGCAGGAAGACGAGATTAATCCCAATCCATCAGCCACGCATATGCAAGAGGATTCCCCGAAGAATGCTGAGGTTTCAGGCATGCCAATTGTCGAGGAAGCTGAGATTGTGGCCTGCGGTCCAGTTCAATGTAATTTCGATATCATGCACCTGCTCACCCAATCCGTGGAAGGATTTCTTGAAGATGATGAGGCTTCTCAGCCAGCTGCTCCAGCAAACGCGACAACCAGACGCCCATACCCACAAAGCTCGGGCAAGTAAGCGTTTTTGTTAGAGAGGTTATGGTTTTTTACGCATGTTTTTTGCTTCCCCTCTCCTCTCTACAGCAAGCTCTTCTCATGCACTCGGATTTACATAATGTATGGCTGAGGCCTACCTCAAAGCCCATTTTCCTTTTGCTGATTCACATGCTCTCATATTTCGCTGGAATGTTCTGGTGGTTCGCTTCCTCTGCTTGGCATCCCCTGCAAGCAAGAAGCTCTTTTGTAATGTTCTCCATCCCCCTGCTGCCTAGTCTCATATCCTCTTTCACAGGCACAGAGTTCTCTTTCTATTCTCTAGTTTCTCTGCTAAGGGCCAGGAAACTGGCCCTCTGAGGTGCTGCCCTCATTGTAAATATTTTTACCTTTTATTTTAATAGATTTAGCTCTGATTCAGAAAAAAAAAAAACATGTCATGTCTTATTAGGCACGTTGTGGAGCTTTTGAATTTTCTAATGACTCATAGGCAATGAGTGACGACTAGAGGCATTGAGCGACTACTGACGTTGCCGAAATACTGGGACTGGAGTAATTGGATTGGGGAATTCAAAAAAAGTCATCCGTTGTGGTCTTGACTCTATCCATTGGGCGAGTGTGGTGTAAAGTAAACATCTATTTACGCCCATGTAAAAGTCCAAAAGAAATATGTAAACATTTATTTACTCCTTACCTCACTCTGTTGGTTATTATTGGCAATATGAATTCATTTTAACATCTAATTCTGTCTCTATCTCACAATGTTGGTTATTGTTAGTAGCATGAATTCATTTTAACATCTAATTATCTCTGTATCTCACCCTTTTGGTTATTGTTAGCAACATGAAGACATTTTAACATCTATTTAATATACCATATGGAAGGTCAGTAATCAAATTATCTATAAACTTCGTACAAATAACTTCTATGATGATTTTAAGCATGCATAGTATCCAATGCAATAGATACACTTCAAATGAATTGAATGCTTGCATTAACATATCTATGGTCAATTTAATAAAATTTCACTTATTCTGGTACTTAACCATGACATCATGAATGACAAAGGTTTTTTTTGTAACAACCACTATACTATTCAATGTGTATTTGAAAATCAGATTCTTTTATAATTATTTATAATTGATATATTCTTTTTTCCTTAGGAAAAATTATAATTTTATAATGACAAAAAAGTTAAATATTGTAGATGTTGATAATGCATTTAATCATGCCAATCAAAATTGGTGGTCACAGAGACCAAAAATATGACTCAAAAATGGTGGTAAACATGTTACCCTTTTCTCCATTTCTTATTTTTAACCATTATCCATTCTCCTTAGGAAGTAGTGGCAATTACAAGTGCTAGATGGGTCCCTTCATTCATTCTTGGATTTTCTTTATATGAATCCAAACTTTGAGATACATGATGAGATTTTGAGTCCCTTGTCTCCATTGCTACAGGGACCATCTCCTTCCTCGATGTGTTTGTTGGAGTTCCTGAAACTTCATGATTAATGCTCCCCTTTTCTATGTTTTCTTGTGTATTTTGGGCTTCTTCATTGGTAGGAAGATCCATTTCTTCATCATCATCTTCTTCATCAGGAAAATTATGTGGGAATTGCCATCCCTTGGGTTTCTTTCTTGTTTTCTTCTTCCTTTGACGAACTTTCTTGGCATCATGACATGAATTTGAAGATGTCTCATTTTTCAGCTTATTCGACATCTAAATGTTGTGTTCCAAAAATCTAGAAACTGTGATGAGCACTTCTTGTTGTGTGTAAACAGAATATGATCCGGTAATCGTTTGTTGAATTCTACCTCCACATAAATTATGGCAATTGTGTACATTTGTTGCTCAAACATTTGCGTATCTTTCCTCATGTATCACCCTAATATGTTCCCAATGGCTTCTCTCAGTTTATGGAGAAAAACATGTACGGGTACATTATGCAATCTAACCCAAATTGACATTCAAGATACTACCATTACATTGGCATCAAAATCTAGGAACCAAGGGGTGACCAAAAGTCCCATAGAGACCCAAAAACATGAACCCTCTTGTAATATATATTCACAATCCTCTCACGATGCAAATTTTACTATGAAAAAGCCCTTGGAGCAAAGGTTCATCTCACAATTTATTGTCCAATTTGTGAATATCTAATGTAAGAGATCCACCAGTTTTGGCCAAAAACTATTGAATCTCCATAGTACTGCTTGAGATTAATATGTTATGCACAAATCACTTGTATATGGTAGATTTGCAGTCATTACTAGGATTTGATTCAGTTGTTCCACTATGTAGGGGTTGGGTATATTGTGTTTTTAATTTAGTGTTTTTGAGGAAACAAATTTTTCTTTGAGGATATCTATGAATGAAAAGACTCCATTTACTTTCCCTTGATTCGATTAAAAAATATATTAAAAAATCGTATTACAAATGT
>APFE030746187.1:0-15953 GCA_000404065.3 Pinus taeda
GGGGTGTACAAAACTTCCTGGGGTATACATCCCGCTGAAACAAAGACCTCTGAACAATCATGCTCCACACACAACAACCTTTCCTAAGCCTCCCATCACCTCCAGCACCTGACATTTTTCTCTTAGTTGTATCCTATGGGTTCACTGTAATTCCCACAAGATCATCGTGTAGGTTTCTAGTACATCCTATAGGTTTTCCTGAAATGGCCTATTTTGAGGCTAAATTGATGGAAAAATTCTAGGAAATCACCAAAATCCTCCCAATGGCCCTCCACACTATCCAACCATCTCATAACCCTTCTAGCCATCCTCAAACATCCTTGATTCACCTGCCACATCCATAGAAGCAATTAGTTTGCATACTTGATTTTACATAAAAAGAAGAAAAAAGAAAAAATAGATTTAGTTTAGTCTCTTTACTTTCACATTAGTGATGTTCAATGCTTCTTAGATAATATCATTTGTTTCATGTTGATTTAGCATTTCTGCCAAGCATATTTCCTTAGTGGTTAATTAGGAAATGGTGTGATTTATCATTACATGTTGACCTTCTCTATTATTGCAGTAGAGTAACTCTCTTAGAGTAGATTTACCTCTCTTCCATCAAAGAATCAAGCTTATTCTGACTCCATAGAAGTCTAGCTTGGAACCCTAGCAGTCTCTTGCCAGATGAACAACAACAATAGATAGAACCATCAAATTTACTTGTGTATAGAACATTGTCACCTCCAAGTTTGTACGAACCCTGGGTTGATAAAGTAAAGATGGTAGCTGGGGATTTGCAACATCCTTATTGAAATACTAGCACTCATCAATGAATCAGAGTCTTCAACCTATATTGGTGTAGTATTTTTTATTTGCGTGCCTTGCACTTCCTCCTATTTTGATTCCTATCCTTGTTCATGTTCATGCTCATGTTTCACTTCCTTCTCTCTTTTGCACAGCTATAGTTCTTCCCCGAGCTTCTGCTAGACTTCCTACAACATTCTTTAGGTGTCTTCTAGCCTTTTCTTCTCTCTATTTCTTTGCACTATCCTCCTATCGTGTTGTTGCCTCTTTGCGTCTATCTCCAAAGCTACTTTTTCCACAAGTGGGTCTTGCTTAAACTTATAGATTTTCTCTATCTTTGTGCCTTGGAAAATCTTGCTCTTGCCTTTGTCTTACATAGTTTTGTTTCTTGTTGATGTCAATGTTACTTCTCCCTGCAGTGATACTACCTTGAGTGTTGCTAGCCACTCCACTTCAATGGCTACCAATTCAATGAGCCTAGAGGAGTTGTAACGATATCTCCATGGGTATTCCTCTAACCAATGACATGATCCATGGATCCAAGGATAATACACTCTTGGATGGTGGTTTTTGCATAAACCATGTTTGTCATATGGGTTGAAACTCTTGGTGCCAACCTCAAACTTCTTCAAGTCTTCCACTTCGACATCTGCTTCCTTCAAACTCCCAACCATGTATAACCCAATTTTCATAGGAAGTGTGGGCCATGGTGCTTTCTTCTTCCTATGAAATCTAGCTGACAACCCTACTGAGATGTGATATGAAACTTCCTCCATGACGAACTTGTCCATGGCGAACCTCAGCAACACATGAAGAGCTTTCTCTGCATTGTACATCTTGATGAAGGTCCCCTCGGGTGAGGTGTACCAATCTGCAATGTTCAACAACACCTCCATTGTTGCTTGGTATATGCAGGGTGAATCATGTTCAAAGATCATCATGTATGGAGGGGTGACAAAACGGTCACATATTCTAGCCATTACTCCTTAGTAGCTGCAACCTGAGAGAAACTTGCAATATATGTTCACATAACTTTCTAAAGGTGTCCATGCCCAACCCATGCCACGAAATTATTGACAGGAACAGATTGCATCAAGCAAGTACGCAAACATGAAGAAATTTTCTTGTTGATCCTTGGGTGGAATTCAAGCATTGGAAAGATGCACTTTCAACTAGAGAGACAATGTGTCAAACCATTTGAATAGTTTTCCTTCATTTGCCAGTTGATCTAGCATAACAACCCAACTCTATGGGAAGGTTTATGTACTCCATTTTCCATACAAGCGACATGTTGAGATGACCAAGAAGTAATATTCCTTCCTGAGTGTCTTCATCCTATATATATGGTTGGGTGTTGTCCTAAAAAAATTTGAATCCTTTACTCAATGCTTCAAGATATCTCTTGTGCTCATGTTGTCATTGGGCATGTAGAATTGTGCATCCATCCTACTCATTGGGAATGGAAAATGATATATCTCCAGATAATCCTCCATCATGAAGGAAGCAAGCCTTGCTCCAATGACACTACTTAGTATCATTGTTTTGGGATTGGTGTGTGAGATAATCCAGTGGATCACATCTACACAATAAAACACGGGAAACGCGTATGCAACCTCATATAGTCCTTACTTATAGATGTTGACATAGACCTGTCTATCCTCCAGATTCTCCTCAAATATGTCTGAAACGATGGTGATGATGTCTTTCCATATTATCTTGATATCCTTCTTGATGAACAGGTGTGTGTTTATGTACATGGGCAAGCTCATAGACCCTTGTTCAACCAAGTCCCCATTACTACTCTCAACTTTGTCTTTTGATCCTCCTTTCTTGGAAGTCGTTGTACTTATACTGCTAAGAGACTGATGAACACGTGTGATACTTGGAGACAAAGCAAAAATCAAGGAAATCAAATGTCATTTGAAAACCAAAAGCAACTTGAGGACTGACATGCAACACACCTAGTTAACTATCTAGGAAAAATGTGTAGTTTTGTCTCGAAGAGGCTAGGAGACTATCTACTGAAACTACATAGGGAAAAATACGACTTGGCCTGTCGAGGACTGGAACTAAGAAATGCACAGTTTTAGTCAACATGACTGATGCACAATAAAGTGCACTACGCAATCTCAGGGGCCAACTGGGGCACTGCCTCTCAAAACTGCACAGAGCACAACTTGGGAAGCTAGTGGGAGGCAAAATTTGGACAATTCTTGGGAGGAAGGCAGAACCTTCCATCCTAGAAATGTGCAGTGCAAGTTGGGCAAGGCAAGGTTCGGGCCAAGGTAGCTCAGACTTGCCGACAGGCGACTAAAAGTTACTAAGGAATGAATGCATGTGCAAAGATAGTGTAGATCTAAGTGGAATAAACATGCATGAGATTCAAGTGAGTGCAAAAATCAATCAATCGACACAACTAAGAAGCTCAAGAAGAAAGTTGTTGAAATGACGACTGTGCATGTAGAAACATTTTTATGCATGTGACACTAAGGAAAGGTAATGAAAAACTTGAAGCAACATTCCTACAAGCTAAAATGCATCGAAATGCCAACAGTAATTCAATAAAACCAAGGAAACAACACTCATACAAGATGAAAACTAAAAAGAGACAGAAAAAGTGGCAAAATGTATGAAAAGCCAAACTTACCCGGAAAAGTGCGTCGACTATGTTGAAGGTTCCTAGATGCCTAGGGAATGCTAGAGCTCCAAGATCGAATGTGAAGAATGATATTTGAGGCATCGATTAAATAGATTTGGCAAAATTATGGTTTATGATGTGCATGCCACAAATCTAGGAAAAAGCGACACTTGGCGAGAAGTTTATAAATACAGTTTTCCATGTAACTCCTACTGCTAAAAATAGATCCCTAAAATTTAGGGATGCTTTTTCACTTTTTGCTTTTTTATTTTTCAAGAAAATTTTCCCAGCATGCAAGGAAGGATTATGCATTTCTAGAGGGAACTGAACAACCTGCCAGCACATGCAATGGATAGTCAGTGAGGGATAACTACTGCGTTGTTTCTATATTGAGGGGCCTTGGTTGGCTAGCCAGCTCTATGCAATTTTACAGAGCAATGATGATGATCTGCTCTACACATTTCTGGAGGGAATTGTAGCTGGCCAATTCTGTGCAATTTCAGTGAACAATGAAACTGAACTGGCTACTCTGAGCATTTCTAGAAGGCAGTGCAGCTGGGTCAATTTTTGCGCAATTCCTAAAGGCAGTATAGCTGGCTAAAACTATGCAAATTCCCAAAGAAGTGTCAATTGACTTGCTATGCACAATTTACATAGCAATGTTGTCTAGCCTTCTTTGCACAATTTTTTAGTGTAGTGAAGCTACTGAGCTGCTATGTGCATTTCTAGAGAGGAAGATAGGATGCTCTCCATATTTTCATAATTTTTCTTGACAGTCAATTGACCAGATGTGTACCAAGTGTTGGGTGTGCTTGTGGCTGACCAACGAGACAAGTGAGTTGTACACAAGAAGTGAAATGAAATATGAACTCAAATAAGCACAAGTACATGATTAGTGTAGGATAGTTGCAATAATTTTGAGGAGGGAGGCTCCAAAATGAAGCAAACGAAAAATTTTGGAGAGTGGTTGTAGTTGCTACAACATTGGTGACACACTGGTAGAACTCTAGCTCTCTGTATGGACCTTGTTCATGAAAAGTGATTCTAGCTCCTATGGAAGTATTGTTTGATTCTCCAATCATCATGGCTTCAATAGTAAGCTTGAGTTAAAGATATAGTCCCTTACCATTCTCTTGATCGGTCAGCACACATTCCAAGCCAAGTCAAGTTAGTTGGTTCAATTGGGGATGAGGGGTATATTGGTATACAAGTAACAAAGATATTAGAGTCTTATTTTCATCTATGGTGTTTCTCTGCTACCAGTAGGCCTAGACAATACCCTACTGGAGTCACATAGTGACAAAAGCATCGCTCCATTGCCAGCAAGCCTAGTCAGTACCCCGATAGAGTTACTTTCATCATCTCATTGCATAGGAAGCCTTTCTCTTCTTTTGCCTTATTCATTTGTTTTCATTTTTCAAAGAACTTTACATAGGCACTTATTTATTTTAGAGGTGAAAGAGGGATCCCAAATTATTAAGAGCAGAAGAGGTTGTCCGTATACCTCTGACACTACTTGTTAAGGTTTTCTCCCTCACCTTACTCTACTTGACTTATTTGACAAGGGTTAACCCAAAAGAACCAATTAGAGTAGGTAGTACTAGTTAAAGTTCAAGCATTGTGTTTTCACCAAGACTCACTCAAATAGAACTTATTTTCCATCAAGGTATCATCAGCTGAAGACAAGAAGTTATTTTATAAAGAGAGAGGATAGTAGATAACCAAGTATTGATATTAGTGAAAGTCCTCTTGTACTTAACCTTGCTTGTCTCGAGAGCCACACATGGCTTCATGTGAAACTAAACCTATGGGTGAGAAACAAGTAAACAAACAGAAAGAAAAGGACATAACTAAAAGAAAGAAAACAAAGAAAACAAAGTAAGAAAGGAAGGAATGCAAACAAAGTAAACAAATCAAGCATGCAAACCAATAAACACAAGAAAGAAAACACTAATCCTACTCCTAAGCTAAACAATGCATGGGCTGACTCACATGAAATGTTATTTCCAATGTAGCCATACGCACATTAGTTGACCCATGTTGGTGAAGGCATGGTCTATGAGAACGATAAATGTGTAAACCAACAAACATGAAAGATATAACAGTGAAGACCAACATGCTCTAAGTTTGAAAATACCCACAGAAAAGAAGAGAATAAATGCACAAGACCAACATTCTATAGATTTATCATGGCCATGCTTCACATTGCATGCAGATGACAAACATTTACACTATTTTGATCATAAAAATTAGAAAACATGAGAAAGGAAAAATTACGCTTAGCAAGAGTGTTCGTTATGTATGATTCCTCTAATGCATGAGCGATGGGATCATGTGCTTCAAGTGGAGGATGTGAATTCTATGAACTAGACTACTTTTTAATGTAAACAGGTGAGTGATGAGGAGCCTTGGGTGTTTCAATAGATTTTTGATTTGGAGTGGAATCAACCTCAAGACAATGAGGACCTAACATAACCATCAACTCAGGTTGAGGTGCCTCGATATCGTATGGAGTTTCCACTTCATCAACAGATAGATCATCGAAGACAAGTGGTTTAGAAATATCAATAATGATTGGCTCATCATTATAATTGAATGAATGAGAAAAGGGATCACGATAACCACAATGAGAAAATTCAATGTTTTCATCAGCATCCTCATGGTCTAATGAATCGTACAAAGGGGTTGATGAGAAGCAAGAATGTTCACCCTCTATGTTTTCGTAAATGACAGATGAAATATTGAGTGGATTCTCAAACACAGATTTGTCATCTCCGTTAAGTAATGATAGACTAACATCCGGTGTATTATGTGAATGATTGTAAGTAGATGCATCTCAGAATGTATTTTCACAGAGATAATCAATAATGGAAACATCACCAAAGATGTCAAGAAAAAGAGGATGAGGTGCAAACAGAAGGAGGTCATCCTTCACTGTAAGTTCTTCAAATTCCCACACATACTCATCATAAATGATAACATAAGCTGGTTGTTCAACGCCAAATTTTTTGACAACTTGATCCTCTTGAACAACAAGTGTGGATTTCGAAATGGGAGAATAAAACATAGTACAATTAGGAGGATCAACAGAACATGACGACGGAGGTTGAGGAACTAAATCCATGTGACAATGAATAGCCTTGTTAGCCAAATATGTGCAAAGATCAAGAGTAGCTAGGGTAGGGGGATGCGATAGTTCAACAGATAGATGTGCACCTTCTCCTGCCTCACACTGCGGGGCCAAATCTATTTGATGAGATGAGGACAGACAATCACTTGTGATAGTGACCTTGTCCTCCTTGGATTTAGCAGACCTAACACCAAGGTATTCTGGGAGGGGTTCGAATGATTTTGAGATATGCAGATTATCATATATGTGAAGAAGATACTGAAATTCCATTGATAAAGTCCCAATCAATTTCATCCTTTGGGAATTGATAGGCAAGATTATGAAAACGATACCAGAATTGTGCCAGAGATTCATCAGGATATTTCTATAATCGAAGAATTTATTTATTAAGTTCTTGACGGTCAAAGTTATGGAAAGCATGACATAACTGTAAAACAAAGTGACCAAATGAGTGAATATATCTTTCAGGAAATGTGTTAAGCCATTCCAATGGATTCCCACAAAACTTGAATGCAAACAACATGCAGATCACATAATCCTCTTGAGATTCGATGAGTTCACATAGATTGGAAAAAGAAAGACTATGCTGATCCCAAGTTGTTAATCCTCCACCTGCATATGTGTTCTATGACAAGAGATTCCATAACTCCTCTGGGATTTCAAAGTCATGTCCATAAGACAAACATCTCGGAGGATGAAGACTAACATAACGCATGATGTGAAGTTTAAAATATATTTCGACAGCTTAGCTTGTTATCTGGCCCTCCTTCTAGCGCCAAAAATGTTGATCGTGTTGGACCGGCCAACATGTTAGGAGATCTCCCTGGTAAGAAGTCCCAACTAGACCTTAGACCATTTGGATTTAGAGTCCCAGCAGTGGGTAGTAAAGTTATGCCTTGACTATGATATCACACAGAGGTAAGAAAGATTGCATCAAGAAAGTACGCAAACATGAAGAAATTTTCTTACTGATCCTTGGGTAGAATCCAAGCATTGGACATATGCACTTTCAACTAGAGAGCCAATGTGTCGGAGTAGTTGAATGGTTTTCCTTCATTTCTTAGCTGATCTAACATAGAAACCCAAATTTGCGGGAAGTTTTTTGTACTCCCTTATCCATACAAGTGGCATGAGAAGATGACCAAGAACTGATATGCCTTCCTGATTGTCTTCATCCTGTATATCTGGTTGAGTGTCATCCTAAAATTTGTCGGTTCCTTTACCCAACGCTTCAAGATATCTCTTTTGTTCGTGCTATCAATGGGAGAGTAGAACAGTGCATCCATCATGCTCACTAAGAATGGAAAATGATATATCTCGAGATAATCCTCTATCCTGAAGGACTCAAGTTGTTCTCCACTAACACTTCTCAGTATCATTCTCTCAAGATCGATGTGTGAGACAATACAGTGGATCACATCTGCACAAGGAAACACAGGAAACATGCATGCAACCTTGTATAGTCTTGACTTATGGATGTTCACAATGGCCTATCTATCCTTCAAATTCTCCTCAAAACTTCTTAAAAGGATGGTGTTGATGTCTTGCGATGTTACCTTCTCGATGAACATGTGTGTGTCTATTTACATGGACAAGCTCATTGACCCATGTTCAACCACGTCCCCAGTACTACTCTCAATTGTCTCTTTTGATCCCCCTTTCTTAGAAGCCATTGTACCTGTACTGCTAAGAGACTGATGAACACTTGTGATACCTAGAGATAGAGCAACACTCATGGCAATGAAATGTTAGTTGAAAACCAAAAGAAACTTGAGGAATAACATGCAACACACTTGGTTAACTGTCCGGGAAAAGTGTGTAGTTTTTTCTCAGAGAGGCTAGGAGACTGACAGAAAAAACTTCGCAGAGCACAGTCCATGCTACTAGTGAACTAATTTTCTGTTAGAATTGTGCAGAGCACATTTTAGCTTGCCCTATTGAGAAATGGAACTATGCAATATGTAGTTTCAGTCAGCATGACTGGTGTCCAGGAAAGTGCACTACGCAATCTTATGGGCCAACTGGGGAATTGTCTCCCAAAATTGCGTAGAGCGCAGCCTAGGAAGCCAGTGGGAGGGAAACTCTGGATAGTTCCTGGGAGGAAGGTAGAGCCTTCCATCCCAAAAATGCGTAGTGCAAGCTGGGCAAGGCAAGGTTCAGGCCAAGGAAACTCAGACTTGCTGACAGGCGACTGAAAATTACTAAGGACTGAATGCATGTGAAAATCTGGTGTAGATATGAGTGAAATAAACATGCATGGGATTCACTCAAGCATAGAAACCAATCAATCAACAAAACCAAGAAGCTCAAGAAGCAAGTCGCTGAAACAACGACTGTGGGTGAGAAATAGTGTTATGTGCACGACACTAAGGAAAGGTAATGGAAAACTGGAAAAAATGCTTCTACAAGCTAAAATGCATTGAAACGCTAGGCGTCACTCAATAAAACCAAGAAAAAACAATCATACAAGCCAGAAACTAAAAAGCGATAGAAAAATCAGAAGAAGGCATGAAAAGCAAAACTTACCCAGAAAAGTTGCATCGACTATGTCAAAGGTTCCTAGATGCCTCGGGAATGCTAGAGCACAAGATCGAATGTGAAGAATGAGCTATGAGGTGTTGATTAAATAGATTTGATGAAATTAGGGTTTATGAAGCGCATGCCACAAATCTAGGAAAAAGCAACACTTTGCGGGAAGTTTCTAAAAACGGTTTTGCATGTAACACCTCCTGCTAAAAAGAGATCCCTCATATCTAGGGATTCTTTTTAGCTATTTTCTTTTTGTTTTTTCAGGAAAAGCTTCCTAGCATGAAAATAAGGATTACGCAGTTCTTGAGGGAAATAGACTACCTGTCGGCATATGTGATGGAAAGTTAGTGAGGGAGAGCTTCTGTGTTGTTTCTAGACTGAGGGTTCTTGGCTAACTAGCCAAATCTGCGCAATTTTCCATAGTAGTGATGTTGGGTTGCTTTGCCCATTTTCAGAGGGCAGTGCATCTGGCCAGTTCTGCACAATTCCGAAGAACAATCAATTAGACTATTTGCTTTGTGCATTTTTGGAAGGGAGTGTAGCTAGGCCAGTTTCTGTGCAATTCCTTGAGGCAGTATAGTTGGTTGAAACTACAAAAATTCACATAGTAGTGTTGGTTGGCTTGCTCTATGCAATTTCCAGAGTAAGGCTGCCTAGCCTACTTTGTATAATTTCTAAGTGCAGTGTAGCTATTGGGCTACTTTATGCATTTCAGGAGAGGAAGACAAGTTGCTCTCTAGATTTACGTAGTTTTTCCCAACAACAGATTAACTGGATGTAGACCAAGTGTTGGGTGTGGTTGACCGACGGGGACAAGTGAGTTGTACACAAGTAGTGAAATGATAGATGAACTCAAATAAGCATAACTACCTAATTAGTCTAGGAAAGTTGCGATAATTTTGAGGAGGGAGGCTCCAAAACGAAGCGAAGGAAAAATTTTGGAAGGTGGTTATAGTCGCTACAATGCACATGAAATTAATATAAATGTGAAAACTATATAGCATTGATGTACAACTTGCATAGCATTGTAGTTTCCTAGTCTTAATGTAGAGAGATATTCATGGATTTATTTCTTGGCCTTAAAGGAGAGCTAAGATGAGTTGTAGAGAGTTGTGATTTTCATGGAAATTTGAGATTATCTTAGAGGGTTGATATTCTCATGGGCATAGTTAAGATTTTTTTCTTGAACCAATCATTTGACTGGGGTCATATCTAAATTTTGGGGACCTTGAGAGTTGTTCTCTTCTTAATATGGAGAAACAATTCTCAAATGAAGAATTATTCAAACCCTTTATGGAGGGGAGAATAGGCTTCGACTCATTAATCCCCTTGAATAGGCTTTGATTTATTGAGCCCTCCAAATAAGAGAAGAAGAAAGTTGTAGGATTGCATGTGGAGTCATTTTCCCTTTGTAAAGAAGACTTAATAAGTTGCAGGCTTTCTTGGATTGTCAGTTCTTTGTAAAGGAAAGTGAACAAGTTGTAAATTTTATTGTGAACCTTTACCCCTTTTGTAAATTGAAATGCCTTGTTTTGAAAGATAATAAGTAAATCTATTTTATCAATTGAAGTGGAACTAAAGTCATAGCCCATGTGGGTGAACTCTATTAATGATGTCTTTTTCATATTCTCTCATTGTATAGTTTCTTACTACTCTTCAATATTCTCTTATGCGAATAAATGAAAATACAAAATTGTTTAAATCTATCTTAGTAGTTTTAAGTTGAAACATTAATTCCATATCAACGTAAACACCAAAAATCTAGGTGAAAGAAACAAATTAAAGGGATTATGTGGTATAACAAAAATACTAATTAGTTGGGAAGCAAACATTTCAATAGAGGCGACATTATGTTTGTGGGATATATCGAATATAATGAGATGGTGATATTTATCATTAATATTCTACCTCTAATTATGTGCTTCATCTTGGTTCAAATACTAAATGTTTGGTCATTTTAGAAATAATAAGCCATTGTGTTAACTACTATTGAAACTACAAAAAGCAATAATTATAAATAAATAAATATGTTAGTCCCTGATGGGGGTGAGGAACAGATAGGAGGATGTTCCTGAGGGAATGGGTGGGTGCCTATGGTAAGCATGTGGCTACAGAATGGTAGGCTAGCCTCACGACCCTCCCATATTACCTTCTGTACAAGAGGCAATAAATACTAGCGTGGGAGGCATCAAGTCACATTGGACCTTGCAGAGAGTGGTGAGCACATTAACGTTATGGAGGGTGGTAGGGTATTTGATGGTAATTCTGTAGTGAAGAGAGTTTTGGAGCCTGTGTGTGGAGGGTGTTGTAAAGGTGCTCTGAGCCAGCCAAAGGGTCGACATTGTTGTAGAAGGTTCTGCCCTTTTTGGTGGGTGTGGGTAGATCAATGGCAAAATTGGGCTTCACAAGAGAAAGTCTACAAGGAATGTGGTGTATGTGCATCTGACGAGGCTGGTTTGTTGTGGATTATGGTTTGTTTGGTGTGGCTTAATCTAGGATGGTTGTGAATTTACCTTTGGTGGAGCTGGATTATTGAAGTGCAACTCCCCAACTAGTTCACAAGGTCCTGGGTTGCAAGGTGGTGCCATTGGCAAGCTTGTCATGGGTTTTGGTTTGCTGGAATTGTGAAGGGTTGCTTCAGTGAGGGTGTATGTTGTTGGTTTGAGGTGGGAAATAACTTTGTAAGTTGTAGGTGCCCAGTGCCAGAGGGAGAGGAGGTTCAGTCAGAATTGGTGGTCTTCACCCCTACATGGATTGTTTGGGAGCTATTGGAAGGGTGGTCTTCATCTCGCCTAGGTGATGTTGAGATTTCAAGCATGTGGCCAGTTCCTTGCTCAAGGTGGTCCTCATCCCAAGTGCGGCCTAATTAGAGCAAGCCAGGCATGGATAAGTCCCGACCTTGGCTTGAGCTAGTGTCTAGAAGCGGTAGATGGAGTTTGGAAGGTCTAATTGTAAAGGGTTCGAGCCGTGTGGCTTTAGGAGGCAGAGGTGGTGGCTGGTTGGGGCATTTTGGATGCATGGGGTCAACAACTTGAGGAGGTAGACGTGGGGGCTCAATTGGGAATCGGGGCTACCTCGCTCCACCCGTTCTACAGCGAGGAGATTCGATTCATTGTGGTGGTTCTAGGCGTCGTGCATCAGTGCGCCAGGTGCTTGCGATCAAAGACAAGGCTGTTGCATGGAGCACTGTAGAGATATGGTTTAGTCAATTCTAGATCATTTGGAGAACTTGGAGTGGGTTAGACAAGAAGAGCATGCTAAATTGATAGAAACTTTAAAAAAAATGTATTATTTCCAATGTCATATTCGGAAGCGTGTTGTGGTGGTCTAGCACGCCCAAAATTTTCTATCAGAGAAGGTCAAGAAACTGAAGGCCTGAATAACCCATTTTGAGGAGCATGTCCATTTCTCCTTTCATCCTCTGCCACCTCTTGGTACAGTTCCGGACAACCCAACCTCCATTACCTCTGATGACTAGCATGGATACAAGTGTTTTATATGTTATGATTGTGTATCTCTTTGTTTTTTTATTTCATTGTCATATGCTTTTGGTGGTAGTCAACAAACTTGGTCGAGGTGAGACTACGTGTGTTTTTCCTGTGATGTATTTCCTTTTGAAACTATGAATAGAAATTTGACTTACAAAATAAATGAATATTTTATGTTTACAACATGATTAATTATATTGGATTTTTATAAAAGCCACCCTAGATCCATGTTAACTCTGGATCTACCAAGTGTCGAGATGGATCAAATCTCTTTTCACTCTAAAAGAGATTTGCATATCAAGAGATTTCATCCCTCTCCACGGTTGGTAGATCCAATCTCTTGTCACTCTCAAAGAGATTTGCATATCAAGAGAATTGATCCCTCTCCATAGATTCGGAGTTAAGATGGAGAAAGGTTTAATTTCCTCCTTTAAATAGGATATATTCCATATAAATACCATAGTTTCTCAATACCGTGAGTCAATACTATGAGCCATTTTTATTTTTATTTTTTAATTTTCTTTTAATTGAAAAAAAATGTTTAAATTACATTAAGTTAATTTTTTTATTCAATTTCTTTTAATTTTATTTTGTCAAAAAAACTAAACATATCTGTGATACTAAACTTTTCAAAATAATAAAGAATATACACCTTTCAATAATATTAAATTATACATGATTGACGAGCTACTTGGGAAGGAAAACGAGAGCATGGAGGGCGCTGCTGGACCTTTCAATGGCCGCACTGTCGAAGGAGTTTTCAAGGATTTCAAGGGCCGTCGAGCTGGATTTTCCAAAGCCCTCACCACTGATGTGGGAGAATTTTACTAGCAATGTGATCCAGTACTTACCCTATCGGGAATGGAACTTCGAGAAAGGCGACTATTGGAGGACCACAGTCAGACTGCGATTTCTCCCTTCGGCACTTTCTTCGATGCTCTCGATGGCCATGGCGGACAGGAGGACTCTTTATATGTGGGTAATATTCTCCTCAAACGCATCGAAGGCTGGAATTCCAATAGAATCGTGCCGGAGAATGATCTCGTGAGGGTTCCCAAGCCCTGGGCATTGCTTCCCCGGCCTTTGTGTGTGTCGGATCTTGCTGCATTGCCAAGCCGCGAATCTCAGTTTGGTGTAGCCTTTCAGGAAACCAAGGCGAGCACAGTAGAAGGGGTTCAGGTTTTGAGCTCCGCCCCGGATGATGCGGAGCAAGCCTCTGCTGATGCGAATATCGTGGAGCTTTCAGAGTCTGAAGGAGGGTTAACGAAGTCACTGGCCACCATTCCTGTGAGGAGCGAAGGCGCGCGCGAGGTGTATCAAGAAGTGGCTGCACAAAAGGTATTCTCCTGGAATACTTTGAAAGCAGGCTCAACGAAACTCAGAAGTTTGGACTTTGCGCCTGAACTGTTTGATGAAATGCTTGAGCGACATGAAACGTCTTGGAATGCCTCGTTTCAGATCCAGATCAAGCTTCTCTCAGGCAAAACTCTGCTACATTGGGTAGGCTCTCAGGATCTTGTAAGGGACCTCATGCATGCACTGGAACTTAAGCTTGGAATTCCCTCTGCAGTTCAACGACTTCTCCACGAAGGTAAACAACTAGAGGATCTCCACCCCCTTCCTTACTACAGCATTAAAAGAAATGCCTCCATTATCCTTTCCCTTCGATTGAGAGGAGGAGCCGTAGGAAAGTCTTCCTCAGCCAAGGCATTCTCATACAAGGATGTTGTCCATACACCGAGGCAGGAAAAGACAGTCCCACCAGTTCAGGCTCCCAAACCTTTTCTGGTGGACAAACTTGAGGAGACTCCCTCCATTGAAATAGTGCATCCCACACTGGATGAGCAAACCCAACAGTTGGCAGAGCAAGGCATTATTTGCAGGTTCAATGGGTTGTGGCCACAGACAGCAGATCTCTACCAGTGGATCCACTCTAACTGGACCAACAACTGCAAGGTTTTATTATGCTCAAAGGGATTTTTCATAACGGTGTTTGCTTTTGAGGAGGACTACCAAAAAGCTCTAAAAGCAGGGCCCTGGTTTTGGGGCTCAGCAGGTTTATTCCTCACCACCTGGTTCCCAGACTTCGATCCATCTTCAGCAATCATCACCAAGCTCCCAATCTGGGTCAGACTTCCTAATCTCCCAGCTCATCTTTGGCATTTTGCAGTATTCCAAGGAATTGGCAATTCTCTAGGCCGCTTCCTAGACACAGACATTTCCAGAGGGGAAAAAGGCCTATACAGCTTTGCCAGAATATGTGCAGAAATAGACATAAGCAAAGGACTTTCGGACAAGATCAATCTCAAAATTGGAGACTTTCATTGGACTCAGCAATTGGATTACGAGAATACAGCTTTCCGCTACCGCATCTACCATCTCACAGGGCACCTTCAGAGCTCTTGTCCCTCGAAGCCTGCCCCAAAAAAGAAAGGCAACCCTAAGCAGAAATCCAAAAGCTAGAAGCCTCATGACCCTCCCCCCATGGATGATTTTGATTTCAGCTCGGATGAAGAGGAGATAAATGAGGAAGAAATGGAGACCAAGACAGCACAGGAACCGCCCTCGGCTGATCCTGAGGATTTTTCTGTCCAGCCAAGCTCCCAGAAAAGGAATCATGAATCCTCCACCTCGGATTCAGATAAGGAAATCTCTCAACCAACCCAGCTCAGTTTGCAAATCACGCCAGTTCAGCAATGCCCTCCTGAATGGGTCAAAGTTGGTAAAAAGAAAGGGAAAAAATTTCGCATAGTTGATCCCTCCCATGTTGGGTAGATTCATATGCTTTGTTTTTTTCTCAGATTCTTCTAGTTTCTTCCTACTGTGTTCCTCTCTCTTCTCTTCGCTTCTAGGAGCCGACGTGGATTGCATATCCTTTTCGGCTACCTATGTTCTTGTCTCTCTTGTCTCTGCCTGTTTCTAGGCTTGATTGTACTATATTTTTTCCTTTATTAATAGATTCAGTCTTTATCCAGAAAAAAAAATAAAAAAATATTAAATTATACATAAATTTAAATATATATTATTAAATTTAAATAATGTATCTACAACCATATATAACAATTTATATAACATCAAATGCATGGTTGTGAAGGACATTATCACTTTGTTTCCTGCTCCGTCTCTCCAAAACCTTTGTCACAGTGAATAAAATGATGCCACTAATTTTTCCTCTCAAGAAAAAACTACACATTTTCCGTAGTCAAAAAGGAAAGGGGTTCAGTTTTGAAAGTCAGCATTGACCTGACACAGATAAAAAGTAAAAGGCAAAATAGAATACAGCCTTCTATCATCTTAGCCGAGCCAAAATCTTGGGTTCAAATTTTGGGCTACGTTTCCCTATACTTAGGTGTGTAACGGATATGAAAATAAGAGTCCT
>APFE030746190.1:23025-40172 GCA_000404065.3 Pinus taeda
TATTGGAAGGTGGCAAAGCATGTGTTAAGATACCTTAGGAGAACTTCTCAGTATGGATTATAGTACAAACAGAGAGAGGGAGTGAAGCTTGAAGGCTTCAGTGATGCAGATTGGGAAAGGAGTCCATCCAAAAGGAAGAGCACATGAGGAGGGATATTCAGTATTAGGTCAGAAATAGTTTCTTGGTACAACAAGAAACATAGATCAGTTACTTTTAGTTTAGCAGAGGTAGAGTACATGGTTGCGAGTTAGGCAACTAGTGAGGCCATCAAATGAGCAAGATTTTGGTTCGTTTACTTGATTAGCAGATGGATATAACTATGATTTACTGCGATAATGAGAGTTGTATCAAACTCTCTAAAAATCTTGTTTTTCATGATCGTTCCAAGCATATTGATATATTATATCATCATCTCTGAGATTGTGTATTGAGGCAGATTTTTTTGTTAGAGTACATTCCCACAGAGGAGAAAGATGCTGACATTTCGACAATGGAATTATCAAGATGTAAATTTGAGTTTCACAGAGACAGGATCAGAGTACATGATAATCCCTTTCTTGTTGAGAGGGAGTGTTGAGAAATGACAACAAGAAATTCCATTGTAATTTGTACTTGAATTAAAATAAGAACTGAAATCAAATTCTATTTTCATAGCAACTTGTAAATAGTTAATTAAGTTTAATTAACTTAATTAGCTTAGGAATTTCGAGTTGGAAGTCTTTCTGAAGTCATGTATATGTTCTACCTTAGTTTTAGGGGTCCAATATGAGTTTAAGTTGAGTTGGAAATTAGATCTCTCATTTTATTGAGTTAAGTTCAGTTAAATTAGTTCCAAACTATTTGTGGAACTAATAGAGAGTTAACATTTAGTTGGCCTACTACTGCATCCACAAGTGTCACTCTAGTCAACTGAAGATTCCCTCATCCGATACTCATGCATGTCGATTTTGAGAAAGACCCAGCTGAGACTAGAGTGTAGGGAAAATGTACTATCAATTGTATTATTTACTCGAGTGTAAATATCATGCATGCATTAGAGATTCATCCTATGTTTGGATTGCACAGTTTTGGAAGCATGAATTCCCTTTAAATACAGGCTATTCAACCTAGGAATTATGCAAGAAATTAGGGGCTTTGAGAGCTGCAGAATTGGCTAAGTGTTGGCCAAGAGCTAGCTTGTGAGCTGAGAGAGTTGAGCATACTTGTGCGGAATTGTTCTAGTGAGAACAAGATTTTTATATTCACTCATATTTTTTATATATGCAATATAGATAGCTGGGTTTTGAGCAGTGGCTTTCTGCAGATACATCTTGTGTTATGTGCCATTGATTTATCTTCTTCTTGTTTATATTGTTTTCATCGATCTATTGGTTTCCGTTGGTTTAAAGTAGAAGTAGATTCTTGTCCTGTACTTTAGTACATTGCATAAGCTTGTGAATCTACATGATTTTCCACATAACGTGGAAGTCCAAAGGACACACATGAATATGAAGAGTCATGTAAGTTGAAAAGTCAAAGGAAGTTGAACAGTCATGAGGGTAGTCAAAGAGTCGCAAGGGGGAAGCATCACCCCTTGGTTAAATATACCCCCACATTATATGAGCAAAGGAATTTTCAACATGGCTCCTCCTGTAAGGCATTAGAGAGATCGACTAGCTCTTTGGGAAGCAAAGAGTGGCTCCAATGTCCCACTACTGGGATAGTGATGTACATTGTAAACATGTGTCCAGGAACTTTTTCTTAATAACATAAGCCTTTTAAGGCCAACACATTCTTCATGCATAGACTATGAATGTTTGTAAGACTATTCAGTGGACATCTATATTTCATGCTTGCTTTCACATGTAATAAGATAGTTGAACTATTTAGATTATTTTGGTGCTTATGTTATTGAGAATGTAATGTAATAGTTGTTATTTTTGTCCCATTCTTGTAGACTATGCCGCTAGACACTAGACAAATATTTCCTTTTTTTTTGGTTGCAGCGACCATCACATTCATTGTGGACTATTCTAGAGGATCTTAGACGGATTCTTCTGGTTCAAGTGTGTCTCTTCCTAGGTGGTACTATTACCTCTCACTTAGAGGCTCACTCTTCTTTCCCCCTTTGCAGTAGAATAACCTCGACACAATTGCAGCTGCACATTCACCAGTCACACTTCCCTTGCTTTTCAAAGACACCATTGCATCACTCTCTTGTGCTAACAGCTAGAGCCAAGTCAAATCTTTAAGGATTTCGCAACCGAGCCTTTATACTGGTTGGGACTCCTACACCAAATGGTGTGAGGTCTGATTGGGATTTGATATCGGGAAGATCCGCTAAATTTTGGTGGGTCTAGCACCATCAATAGAACCCTAAATTCCACAACATATATCTTTGAAAGGATAGAAAACCAAGGTATGAAGTTTTAATTAGATGTTCTCCTCAATCTCTCCTCAATGTAACCAAAATTTCACCATTTGAAGCAACCCAAAAATAAAGGCTATAGTGAAAAATCTAAGACAACTCGTTCTCTCCAAAAAGTACATTTTCTCTCACATACGCTTTCCTTCCAATGATTTCTCCTTTTATACATTATCACAACCCTTCATGAAAATATATGTAAAGTAAAAAATTCATGTATATTCAATAAATAAATAATTAATTCACCTTTTTATTTCACTTTTCCAAATACTACAAAACAATACCAAAGGCTTCCTAAACCATGGCTTTGAAACCACTATTTCACTTTTGACTCCCCCTTTTTCACGAGAAAGAATGTTTTAATATAGTTGGATGTTTATATATAATATCAATGATATAATCTCTTTGACATCAATGACAACATTTTATTTCAACATGATAGTGATAAGTAAAGTTCTATGGATATTCTACTGAAGCAATTCATCACAACAGATCTAATAAAAATTACTGAAATATCTACTTTGAAGGTTAATTATTCTTTATATATTAGATTCTTCAGTAGTTGATTTTCTATTTGAAAAATGAAATAACTAGCATTAGAGAAATTTTGAGGTCTAAAATGGGCCTCCTAAGGAATATTATAAAATAATAATGGAAGCAATAAAATAAGATTGGATTACCTCATTAAATTTTGGAGGGAAAAAAGGAAAACTATTTTTCCAACTCATATTTTCAACTTATCTCCCAACAATTTTACTGAAAGTTTGAGTGGGAGCACTAGTTGGATTCATAATTTAATTCCTCATCCAAGGAGTACCCATGTTGCATACTTTTGATGGACTCTGCTACATGAAAAAATGAGAAACACATGATAAAACATTATTGCAATAATGTTTTATCATGTATTTCTCATTTCTTCTTGTAATAAAGTCCATAAAAAGTATGAAACATGGGTACTCCTTGGATGAGGAATTAAATTACACATCTAACGAGTGCTCTCGCTTGAAATTTGAGTAAAACTGTGGGGATGTAAGTCAAAAATATAAGTTGAAAGCGTATTTTATTATTATTTTATCTTTTATCTTTTTACTCCAAAAATGGTGAATCATCCCCCATGGTTGACATCATCATCTTGAATCCTATTGGTTCTTTAAAGTAGCTTTTGGTTTTACATTTTTATTTTGATGCCCATTTTTTACCTCAAAATTTCTCTAATGAATGTTAGAAATATAGGATAAAACACACACACACACACACACACACCATCCACAATAGGCACAAGTTTTACCATGGGAAACCTTTATATGAGAAAACCTAGCTAGAAGGTAAGGCTACTCTGCTATCTTTTATATGGTGTGGAAATATGCAATTACAAAAGAAGAGGTACTCTTTATGGAGTTACCTAAGACCTGTGGCATACGAGGATGCTGCAAAACCTTAACTCTTGTGTTTTCTTTTTCTAACTTTCCACCACCAATTACTCTACTCAACTATGGAACAAAGTACAATAGATTAGAATGGAACCCCTACTCCATCCAATAGCCCAATATTTAGCATAACCTGAAGAACAACGAGAGGTAAGGTTTAACTCCCTCAACCCTCAACTAGTGTTATGGTTTTGGACCTTCTAGTATTCTTAAAGTCCACATGTGGCTACCCTATTTACATGAGTAATGGGGGTTGGTGTGCATTCTCTTACACCATGATTTTCAACATAGTAGGTCAATTGTGGGAAGAATAACCCTTACATACAAACTCTAATTGTTATGATCTTTACACCATTGGAAATATCTCTACACATAAAATAGTATCTTGGGGTTTGATGCTAATGCAGGAAAGTTTTTGCCTCCAGAAAGCCATTTAATGCCTCAAAATGACTATGAAAGGTTTCAAACACCAATTCTCCAAACTAGGACCCAGGCTTAAAATGATCATACAACATGATCCCTCCATTGTTTCACTCTATATTAATTGAGATATATGACAAATAATATATTTTTACAATTTGGATAAGATGGGTAAAACTTAGTCCACATGGGGTAGCTCAAGCGGCAAGGGCCGTGGAAATGAAGTCTTACCGAACCGGAAGTCTTGGGTTCAAATCTTGGGCTACCCTTCCTCCATAGAGGGGTACATAATGGACATGTAAATCGGAGAGTCTCGCCCCAGCTTACAAAAAAAAAAAAAAAGATGGGTAAAACTTAAAATAAGAAAGCACATTTAATTTTATTCCTTAAGTCCATGCTACCTTATGATCCTTTTGTCCCTACAAATATATCAATTCATTCTCAAGCACCATGAACAATTCATATTGCTTCAAAAAGGAAATGAAAGGCATGACTTGCGAAATGTTATTTCCATTCAAGAAATTGAAGAAACATAAAACTTGAATATGAGGTGCATTGGTTATGTTACCCGGCTGCAGGGAAACCTCTAAGATAACCTCAAACCTATTTGAGGTTGAAAGATGTCCCTTCAATCCGGAGAGGGATCTCTCCCTAAAATACAACTACTCTAGGTCACAATAGTAGTAGGTTTTACACTTTAAGCTCTATGGTCAGATTTAGTTTGTAGAATAAAATCTGGTTGGGATGTATATAAAATACACCATTGGGAATGGAGTCCAGTTTTATCAAATGATGCTACAAATCTAATGAGCAGGACACAAAAATCAGGGTAGCAATAACTCCATTTATAATTTGAGAAATTTAGAAGAAGAAAACTGAAAATAAAGCAAAATTATAGTTGATAGAAGAAACAAGTACTAATGACTAAGAAATACGAGAAAGGAGAATAAATGAATCCCAATCTCAGATACTAAAATTTTCTAGACATGAAGAATATTTTTCATAAATAGAGAAATAACAGACAAGGAACTGCAACGCATGAATTTTCTGCAAATTCTCATCAAAGTGTAATATATTTAAGATATGCTCAAATACACAAGAATGCTAATGTTTTTATGATAAAAGCCAAGATTTCCCCTTCTTCAGAAATTGTCTTTATAGACATTACATCAACTAAACACAAAATTATAGTTTCAATCTTAATTACAATAATCCAAAAATTTCAAAATATTCTAAGTTCATGAATATGGAAAATATCTTTAATTACATAAAGTTTTTCTAAAATAAAATATCTATTGGAATATATGTTAACATACAGGAAAATAAAAGTATCTTTAGAATATCTTCCTCGAAAATAGAAATAGGTCCCTGACTGATAGAACTAAATCCTTGCTAGCAAACGTCCCTCTACAAACAAGTTCAATCTTTCACCAAAATTATTTTTCTGTTACCATTCTTTTCCCTCTGGCTTCCTAGTGAAATTTGTTGATACTGTCATTGTTAGCTTCTCTGTTTTTGCTAAATTGAAGCTTTCGCGGACAGAATGACTGTCAACATTTCCTTTCTGTCTATTTTTAGAATTCGTTGACAGTGGGAATGCCAACATTTTCACTTGTCAAAATTCACTGACAACGGTGATGTCATCGCACCCCTTCAAAATCACTGACAACGGAGATGTCGGTGCTCCCTTCTTCTTTCAAAATCATTGACAGTGGGAATGTCAGTGTATTCTTGCTTTGTTGTATATAAAAACATTGTTAAGCATATTATTAGTGATAAAGGATAAAATGTTGTTTCTTAAGTTCATAACAAAAAAATTCAAAATGACCCCAAGCTCCTAGCTGAGGGTGTTGGATGCTTTAAGAAGCACATACACCTTCTCCAAGATCTATTTCTTGCTTTGTCTTGTCTCCATAGGACCTTTTCTTATAATTTCCTTGTCTGTGCTCTCCTTAGAGTCTGCAGTCTTCTTTCTGTTGATGATAAGGCCGTTCAATGACATATTATCTACATAAATTACCTCCTTGGTCAAAACTAGGTTGTTTCTTAGCTAAATTTTAAACCTTAATTTGTTGGTTGGCCTTGTATGGGGTCTTTTGCCTCCTTTAAAAGTTTCAAAGAATGTTTCCTCAGGTTGGGTCTCAACTTTGACCTCTTTGCCTTTAATAATTTCTAGTATAGTTGTGTCTACAGGGGAGGCTTGAACAAGTGAACTTATGACCTAGGGAGAACTGATAGCAGAAGGTAATTTTAAAGCAAATGCAAGGTCTAGTTTACTAAGCCTAACACTCCTTCTTTGGTAGAATTTGGGGATTTTGGGGCTTGAGAATGTAGAAGGGGCCTCTGTGTCTTTCTAGCTAGGAGTTGACTCAATAGGGGTTGTTTCTTAAGTCTTTTCCTTCTTTTTAAACAATTTTTTGGCCTTCCTCTTCAAGTTTTAGTGGGCTGAGGTTGAAAACCTCCCCAAAATAGGAAGTGGCTCTAGGTTCTTCCTACTTTGGCCAACTAGTTTTCAATCAAAAGTTTCACGAGATATTTATGGTAGATAAAATGGGCAGAAGGGTCAGTTCTAGCTTTGAAATGAGCTAGCATATGCACGAGACTCTACAATAAATAGAAACATGTTTCATCGTAACCTGACCAGCTAAATGTGCAAGAAAATGGAAGTGATAGCTATTTACCTAGTTGAATCTTCCTTCATATGTGAAATACTACTAAGAAATGCAAAGAAGGTCATGTCATTTGTCCTGTAGCTAGTCCCTATGAATCCCGGTTCTCCAATTATGATTATTGAATTATTCCTCCAAAAAGAAGAGCACATCAACCCCTGCCAACACGTTGATTCTAAAAACTCATTCCCCATCTGCTAGCAAGTTTGCGACCTCTAATATTAGTTTCTCTATAACAAATAAGGATAGCCCACCAACTTCCACCCAGTTCCCATAAAAATTTTGAGCGAATGAACGAGCCACAACATTGTGATAGTCGATGCAATGGTGGAAGAATTCACTCTAGCCGACCTGCTAAAACTACTACTGGATATCAGGATAAATGTCCATAAAATCCATTACTTTAGGCTCAGACTAGTTAGATTTGCCACCTTTCCCCATCACACTCTTTAGCTAGAAATTGAAACCCTGAGATTTGATCCTAGATCTTTGCGGGAGAAACCAGATGATATCTTACTAGTCGTTACGAAATTAGCAACAAAATAATCAAAATTACCAATGAAAACATGAATTTACAAAATGAAATGAGTTTAACAGTGGAGAAAGGAAATCATTAAAATTCAGGAGCATCATTATGATTTGGGGAAATCACATTTTAAACCATGATTAATAAAAAAACCCTACACCGATGCAATGAAAAAATATATGATTTAACATCACACTTACCTGTGGCACGCTTGCAAACCTCATCATTGACGCTCATGTGGTTAGCATAATTCCAAATTTTAAATTTTAAATTTGTTTTTGGCACTAAAAATTGGCCTATCAATTTGATCAGAAACACTAATAAGCCCCTTGTCAGGTACTTTCTTCAAAAAATGTTATCGGAACACTTAAAGAATTGATAGCTCTGATATCGATGATTTCCCTATTTATTACAACTAAAATTCCGACACTGAAACTGTCAACATTTTTTGAATTTAAAATAAAACAGAGTTAATGTTATAACAGGTTAGTTGTTTAGAGAAACCATAAATCCATGATTTTTGTATATATTTACATTTGTAGATCAAAGATTATTTTAGTGACCTAGATTTTTTGGTTTCCTCTATCTTCATTATGTAGCGACAACTCATGAATGTGGTTTTAGAGCCAAAGGATCATGCCATATGTTTTCCTCCTCCTCATGCATTTTTGCTTCATTGGTCATTTCCTAGTACGATCTTTCGCATTTAGTCCAGTTTGATGGCATGAAGGTGTTGTAAATATCCATGTAGGACTTTAGGGAGTCAAAGCAAGGGCCACAAGATGATTAGCCATTTTTCTTCGTCCTAATTTCTACTGAGGGTTTTTTTCTTTAGAGAGTCTAATCAATTTTTACTAGCAATGAACAATACCATGGTAGAAAAGATTGTATTCCAAGTGTTTAATGAAAGTTTTTCTCGCAAAATTCTTGATGTAGTTCATATGCAATGTTGTGTTAATTTTTTATGCTAGTATTTGCTAAAATTTCTTGTTATATGCCAATTGTTCAATGAAATGTCTGTATATTAAGTTTTCAAAGAAACAGATACTCAACAAATAAGCTTTTAAATCATGGTTAAATTTCTCTCAAGAAAACCTTTAATATTGTGGGTGGATTCCAAAGATTCTATGGAAGTATAAAGCTTAGACTATGGCATAGGGGCTTCACCTTGTTGAGCAATATTTTACCATATTCATTGATAAAAAGGTTTCTAAAATTTTGCAAAATATGTAATCAATATATTGTAAGTATTGTGGGGGAGGTGTAGGTTACCAGGATATTTAAAGGTATTAAGGGGAATAAAATGGGTATCTAGAAAAAAAATGTGGGTTGTTTTATTGGAAACATGCATTGGGATGAGGGTTCAAAAAAAAATTGGTAGTTATTTATCAATACTTAGTGAAACTAGGGGTATTATTTAATATACCATGAACACAGGTGCTACGTCATAAGTTCACTAAGAGGACATCCCATGGAACTAGACCATACACAAATGATCCATGTGAAATAAGAATGGATTCATTTCTAGGGAAATACATTAATGATTGAGCTCTATTAGTATAAGATAACATAAGCAAGGTTTCAAGTGTATTTATCTTTTTATGCTTATGTGTAGGAGTGGTGAGTAAAGGAACATCTTCATCCTCCAAACCCATTACTTTTAAGCATGTGGTTAGAAACAAACAATCCACATGCACATCTTTTATTCCTCTATGCTCATAACATATATCATGGAATAATTAGAAGAGGTGTCACTTTTGAATGGTTTAGAGCAAGAGGTCACAAAGGTCCTCTCAATATTAATGTCGAGGAATCAATGTAGTGATATGCATATTTTATGGGTATTGATGTCCTTCATTAAATTTGTACTTGTGGATCCACTTAAACTAGATAAAACATTATGAGATATTTCTATGCTCAAAAGGGTATTTATTGTCTTAATTTTTTAATCATGTTGATTATTAAAAAGTGTTTAAGAAGAGTCCTTACATTTATGGAAGAGGAGGAAATTTGGTTGCCCAATGGTTGCTATAATTTGACCCTGACAGTATGTTAGTCACTAGAATGCCAATATGGGTTTGTTTCCCAAATCTATCATTACATATTTTTCAGTTTTGAAAAAATAACTAACGGAAGTGAGACTAATAGATCTTGAAAGGGCTGAGGTGGGATTGTGCACATGCATCCACATTTGCATTGAGGTAGACCTTAATAAGGGGTCATTAAACAAAATGTTTCTTAAATGAGAAAATTTTAAATGGAATCATGCCTTAAATTATGGAAATACAAATGTTTTTCTGGAGTTAGATTGGCCAATAAATAGGACATCTACAAGATACTCGTCCTCATGCATGATCTCATCTACTAAGGAAAAAATGGCCCAAACCACAACCAAAAAGTTGAGAATCCCTTAACCAATTCATGGAAGTGATTAGGAAGAACAGAGTCAGCAAATAATAGATTTATAGACTACTTGTCCAAAAGTTCCAATTGAGAAAAGAACACTCCCCTTGAGGCTAGTGAGGAAGTCCATAAAGCAAGTTTTTCTCCCTCAAGGATGGAAGTTGCTAATGACATTCCAATAAGAAGAATGAAGAGATTCTATGAATATGATGACTTTGACTTTTAAACTACAAATGTCCGTGTGAAATCTTCCTCTAATAAGTTGAATTAGGTAAAAAAAGAAAAAAATGTATGATCATTTTTTCTTTTTATCTTTAACTATTAACATATTTTTATAGTTAAATAAATAAGTACTTTTAATTTTATATTAAATTATAAAATATAAATTTTTAAATATATTTTATAAATTACTTTATCATATCTACTTTATATTTTTATTATAATAAATTTTAAATTTTAATAAAATATTAATTTATATTTTATATTTATAAGCTTTATTACTATTATATTAATATTAATATAAAAACTGTTAATATGAAATCAATTGTAGTATAATAAGCTTTCAATTATTGTAAATGTGATATAGATAATTAAACAATATTAATATGAAACCATAACCTTATATATGAGATTTATTGTAACATCTTGTATATGAAATTTAGTGTATTAAGCTTTCCATTACTGTGAATGTATTATAGAAAATTACACAAGTAAGAAGAAGAAAGTGTAGTTTAATACAACTATAAATTTAGCGTATTGCTTTCAATTATTGTGAATGTATTATAAACCATTACATGAGCAAGAAGAAGAGAGTGTAGTTTAATATAATTATATAGCTATTTTTTAATGTATTTTTCTTGAATTTTGAACATTTAAATTTATTATAATATTGAGACGTTAAAAAAATAAAAATCCATCTATATGTTAAAAGTAGGAAAATAAATTACAACACTGAAAGTAGGAAATTTTTTCATTATTACTATGAATTAGAATCAATTTGGTTTTTAATCAATAATGTAAATTAGAATCAATTTAGTTCTTAAAATCATATTGAATACCAAAAATGGAAAACGATATTCATTAAAATGGGAAAATTAAATTACGATACTAAAAGGAGGAAATTTTTCATTATTAATGTGAATTAGAATTAATTTGAAAACTGTGCCAAAAATGGAAAAAGATATTCACTAAAAAATAAATTATCATTTCTAATGTGAAGTAGAATCTATTTTTTTTATTGAAACCATATAGAATACCAAAAATAAAAAATGGAAAAAGATATTCACTAATATTTTGTTGAGACCATTCTTAAGAAGAAGGTCGTTAATAATTTCTAAATTCATAGTGCAATGTGCAGATTTGAGAAAAGAAAGTTGCGATGAATGAGCTCACATGTCAAATAGACCCATGTGAAGAGAAGATTCAGAGAGGGTGTGCAGCACACAAAAGTAATTTTGAGAAGTGTTTTATATGTCAGAATGATGTGAGAAAGAGATTAGTTGATTAGAAAAAGGTCAAGATAAGATGACATGTTTGGCCCTCCAAAACTGTGTAGATGCTTCCTTAAGTGAGCTTTCTCTCATCCAAACCCCACTATCTCCAGAAACTGCGCAGTTATGCCTTTCAAGCCTCCCTGAGCAGCACATTGCATAGTCTTAAAGTTCAATCTCTCTCCATGTCTACTAAAACTACACAATGCTCAGTTAATGAGCCCTTTGTTCAAGTTTGTGACTTGTTTTGGGCTTAGTTCATGGATACAAATGCATCATCTTAGACTTTGGGGTTTTCAGATTGATGTCATCCCGTCATGAGTAAATTGCTGGAACAGGTACATTGACATGCCATGGCTAGATGATGAAGAAGGAGAAGGAGGAGGGAATCATGCCTAAAGACTCTCTTGTAGTTGAACTCACAAGTGGATCTATAGAGAGGAAGAAAATGGACACAATTTTGCAACTATGATTCAAGACTTAAGATCATTGAAGACTCTACATCACCAAGCCATGTGGAGGAGAAGAGAAAGCATATCCAATAAAACATCCATCACTCAACAACAATAGTGACTTGACATTGCCACATCATCAAGCAGTCCATGTCAACAGTGTCATGTCATGTATTGTCATGAGTAGTCATATGCCACATCACTATTTTGGACCACATATATTGTATTCAAACATATTATAAATTATTGAGGAATGGAAACAAGAAATTCCAGTTTAATTTTTCCTTGAATTAAGCTGAGAATTAAAATCGAATTCTATTCTCATAGCAACTTGTAAATAGTTAATTAAGTTTAATTAACTTAATTATCTTAGGAATTTCAAGTTGGAAGTCTTTCTGAAGTCATGTGCATGTTCTTCCTAAGTTGTAGGGGTTCAGTATGAGTTTAAATTGAGTTGGAAATTAGATCTCTCAGTTTACTGAGTTAAGTTCAGTTAAATTAGTTCCAAATTGTTTGTAGAATTAATAGAGAGTTAACAGTTGGTGCACTAGTGCATCCACACATGTCACTCTAGTTCACTGAAGATTCCCTCATCATAAAATAATGTATATCAATTCTGAGAAAGACCCAGTTGAGACTACAGTGCAGGGACAATGTACTATCAATTGTATTGTTTACTGGAGTGTAAATATCATGCATGAATCATAGATTGATCCTATGTTTGGATTGCATAGTTTTGAAAGCATGAATTACCTTTAAATATGGGTAATTCATCCTAGGAATTATGCAAGAGATTAGGGGCTTGGAGAGATGTATAATTGGCTAAGTGTTGGCCAAGAGATAGCTTCTGAGCTGAGAGAGTTTAGCATACTTGTGTGGAATTATTCTAGTGAGAACAAGATTTGTATCTTCAGTCATATTTATGATATATGAAATACAAATAGTAGGGTTTTGAGCAATGGATTTCCCTAGATACATCGTGTATTATGTGCCATTGATTTATCTTCTTCTTGTTCATATTGTTTTCATCGATCTATTGGCTTTTGCTGGTTGAAAGTGGAAGTAGATTCTTGTTCTGTGCTTTAGTACATTGCATGAGCTTATGAATCTATAGGATTTTTCTACACGGTATCAGACCTGAATTCAATATACTAAATAAGATTTTGAATTTTTGAGTTTTGGGTTATACGTGAAATTAAAATTTGCAATACATCAAGATCGACAGATGGCATTCTCTGGTTTGTAGCTCGAGAATGCCTTGGAAGGAAACTCGAATTATATAGCCTGGAGGGATAGAATGGAGGCTGCTCTAGAAGATAATGGCTTGAAGGAATTCATTGATTAAGATATTCCTAAGATAGCAGCATCATATGCACAACATCTGGCCGAATGGAAGGTGTGGTGAAGGCAAGGCAGATGATCCTTGAGGGAGTTCGAGACCATATTATCTTAATGGCAAGGAAACTCTATGTGATATGTAGAAAGCATTAAAAGACATGTATTAGAACAACGATGACCAAAGGAAATTGACAATGAAGGACAAACTTTGAAAAATCAAAATGGAGAAAGGTGGGACTATTCCAAAATACTTGACCAAGTTCACTCAATGTCGTGATGAACTTGGAAGTGTTAGAATCACTGTTGCCAAGGATGATATGGTGATTCTCACTCTTTTAGGACTCCCAAAGTGTTGGCATATTTATCAGGACTCTGTCAATGGTCAGGAAAAGCTGCCAGATTTGGAACATCTATCAGATTTGATACAGGAGGAGATTAGAAGTAACATCGGGGATGGATCTTCATCAAAGACTGATGATGAAGAGAATTGTGCCTTAGCGATTAATGGGGAAAAAGGGGAAAGGGAAAGCTTCACATTCCAAATTGGATTCTTATCATGGAGGTAAGACCAAATACATGATGAAATTTAAGTGCTTTCATTGTCATGAGCTGGGCCATTTTGCTACAAATTGTCCACTCAAGAAGTCCAAGAAGAAGTCCTCATGAGGAGCGACGGGTGAGGCTTTGGCCTCTCAATTCGAATTAGACTTTTCCCTCATTGCATGCATGGTGTCATCAATGATGGGAAGTCTATGGTACTTAGATAGTGGAGCTTCATTCCACATAACTGGTGATAAAGAGTTATTCAGTGACCTAGAGGAGAAAGATCTCCAGATGCATATCGAGATGAGTGACGATGGGAAGTATAGTGTTATTGGATTGGGCACAATTCTTTTAAGAGGGAGAATAGGGCTCCACTCACCTTGAAGAATGTTATGTATGTGCTCGGGATGAAGAAGAACTTGGTATCCATTGCCATGCTTGAGGATATATGCTATGATGTGATCTTGTCGAAACGAAAGGCGTTCCTTTGACACATAGCCACGGGTCAAGTAAACAAGATAAGAATTCAGGTGAAGAATCTCTATAAGATGGAGGTAGAGGAATGTGTTTCTTTGAGAAAAAAAGAAGAAAGGGTGCATAGTCGAGATTTTCATGAGTTGTGGCACAGGCAATTGGACCACTTATATCATGGGGATTTGAAGATATTGCAGCAAATCTACTACCGGACTTCCCAAAGGTACGCTTGAGCAAGTTGATACATGCAAGGGGTGTACTTTGGGAAAATATACCAAGTCTTCCTTTCATGACAAAGATAGTTGAGAAGAGGCTATTCTAGAGCGAGTCCATTTAGATGTGTGTGGACCATTCTCGACATCATCCACAACCAAACAAATGTATTATGTTATATTTTTTGATGAGTTTTCTCGAAAATGCTGGATATTTTTCATGCAGAAAATGGATAAAACTTTCACAAAGTTTTGTGAGTTTAAATAATTGGTGGAGAAAGAGTGAGGCAAGAAGGTTAAAGCTCTATGAAGTGATAATGGTGGTGAATTTGTCTTAAACAATTTTAAGAACTTCTATGTAGCGAAAGGGATTAAACGGGAGTTGATGACACCCCATAACCCTTTGTAGAATGGGGTTGTCGAGAGGATGAACAAAAGCATTGTAGGGGTAGCGAGGGTCATGTTTCATGATCAAGGCCTACCACTACACTTGTGGGATGAGGCATGCAACACAACAATTTATGTTGAGAACCATAGCCCGCATCATATACTTGAGATGAAGACACCAGAGGAGGATTATTCCGGTAGGACGCCAGATGTTAGTCACTTCAGGATTTTTGGTTCATTAGTATATTTCATGGAAGAAGCCTAAGCTAACATCAGCGTTGGGGATATTTTTGGGGAACAATGACTCACCACACAACTATTGGGTGTACTTTTCGAACAACCGGATGATAATGGTTCGCAGGGATGTCAGATTTGATGAGGAAAAGGCCATGCGAGTTTCCCTTGAGAGGGAGCTTGAGGTACATGCAGATGAGGAGATTTTAGCTCCTAAGGTTGAGGAGCCTCATATTTATGTGGAGTATCCACATGCAAAGGATTTGGGAGTGGAGACATCTACTCAGGAAAAATATTCTAGAGAGTGAAGAAAGCACACTGGAGAGGCTGACAGATTGTTGGATGATGCATGGGAGAATGTGGGAGCACCTGCTTCTCAGTGTAGGTAGAGGATGTCACCTGAGAGGTACACTAGATACATGGCTCTTATGGGCCAATGTGTTGTGACAGAGCCATCTTTCATTAAGGAAGCATTGCAGCAGTCAATTTGGGTTGATGCCATGGTGGAGGAGTATGACTCTATAGTTCATAATAGTGTTTGCGATGTGGTCCCGAGATTGGAGGAAAAGTTAGTGGTGAGCTCCCGTTGGCTTTACAAGGTAAAGCGTGCTGTCGATGGTAGTGTGGAGAAGCATAAGGCTAGATATGTGGCCAATGGCTTTTCACAGGTAGAGGAGATTGACTATGATGAGACCTTTGCTCTTGTTGCAAGGTACTCATCAGTCAGATCTATATTGGCACTATCAACACAGATAGGTTGGAAGATACATCAAATGGATGTGAAGACAATCTTCCTTAATGGCATGATTGAGGGAGAGGTGTACATAAAGAAGCCTAAAGGTTTTGAGAGCTTTGACTGTGAGTTGCATGTGTACCGGCTCAAGAGAGCGTTGTATGGGCTGAAGCAAGCACCTCATGCTTGGTACGCCATGATAGATAGTTACTTCACCAGGTTCAGATTCACGAAGAGTGAAGTGGATGCGAACCTCTACCACATAGTGGTGGAAGGTAAACCTTTGATCCTTGTACTTTGTGTCGATGATCTCATACTGATAGGTGATGATCAACTGATCAAGTCTTGCAAGGAGGACCTTGCAAGAGAGTTTGAGATGAATGACATGGGGATCATGCATTACATTCTTGGCATGGAGGTATGGTAGGGAGATGGAGAGTTGTTTGTGTCTCAGGGCAAGTATGCCAATGAGATACTCAAGAGATTTTTCATTGAGGGCATCAAACCCATGGAGACTCCTCTAGTAGGTAACTAGAGGAAGGAGGATGCTACTTCAGGGGAAGTAGTGGAAGCTACCTTTTACAGGCAGCTGGTGGGTTCACACATGTACTTGGTGAACACATGACTGGATATGCGTTATGCAGTTAACCAACTTAGTCAAGCGATGGTTAGGCCTACCAAGATGTATTGGAAGGTGGCAAATCATGTGTTAAGATACCTTAGGAGAACTTCTCAGTATGGATTATAGTACAAATAGACGGAGGGAGTAAAGCTTGAAGGCTTCACCAATGTAGATTTGTGTTACCGGGAATAGTTTCCACTCGGATGCTGCTATTCCCACTAAGATGGGTGGCTATCTTAGAAACAAACAAGTAAAGTCTACTTTCGTTTCCTTTTATGACAATAGACAAGAGGAGAATCAAGAATAACAACCTTAGTCTTGCGCTCGATTTCCTCTCCTTCTTGATAGAGTTTCGTCGCTTCTTCTTCGTTTTCCCAGCTCCAAAAAGAACCTGTAGAATCACAGCATCATACTACTATTGAAGAAACAAAGATCTATATTCATAAATAACATAGGACCAGATGTGTGTTAACCATATAAATGCATATATAAACAAGTACACAAGAATATGGAAGGAAACTAGAATAGCTTTATTAAGATGAAAAGTAGCAAGAGGATTACAACCATATGTTCTGACCCAGCATCATCCTCCAGCTAGAAAGCCCTTCTTCACCTCAAGCAAAGCTTATATCACCCAACACTATGAATATACACCAAAAACCAACAACACTTCTCTATAAGATACAAAATTCCAACCTCTGGATCTCTGTGATGAGGGATCCATATATAGATGATTATAGGGAGGTGAGTCATCTTCTAGGGTCTTGATTAGTGTCTTCTCTCTGATATTTCCTACTTCCACTTGGAGAATG
>APFE030746190.1:48539-60420 GCA_000404065.3 Pinus taeda
TATGCATTTGTATGGTTAATATACATCTGATCCTATATTGTTTATGGTTATAGATCTCTATGCTTTGATGGTATTATGCTTCTTTGACTCTACAGGTGTTATTTGAAGCGGGACAAGGAAGGAGTGGCGAAGCTCTGTCAAAGGAGGGAAGAAACAAGCAAGGAGCTAAGCAAAAGACTGAGGTTGGTACTCTCTACTTCTCTCTCATCTATCTCTCATAAAGGAAAGCACAAGTAACTTTAGTTTGTTTGTTTCTAAGATAGCTACCCATCTTAGTGGGACTAGCAGCACTAAATGGACACTAGTTTTCCCGATAACATATGAGCAAAGGAATTTTCACCATGGCTCCTCCTGTAAGGCATTAGAGAGATCGACTAGCTCTTTCGGGAGCAAGGAGTGGCTCCAATGTCCCACTACTGGGATAGTGATGTACATTGTAAACATGTGTCTTGGAACTTTTTCTTAATAACATAAGCCTTTTAAGGCGAACACATTCTTCATGCATAGACTATGAATGTTTGTAAGACTATTCAATGGACATTTGTATTTCATGCTTGCTTTCACATGTACTAAGATAGTTGAACTATTTCAATTATTTTGGTGCTTATCTTATTTAGAATGTATTGTAATGGTTGTTATTGTTGTCCCATTCTTGTGGACTATGCCGCTAGACACTAGACAAATATTTCCTTGTTTTTTGGTTGTAGCGAATGTCGCATTTGTTGTGGACTATTCCATAGGATGTTAGACATATTCTTCTGGTTCATGTGTGTCTCTTCCTGGGTGGTACTATTACCTCTCATGTAGAGGCTCACTCTTCTTTCCCCCTTTGCGGTAAAAGAACCTCGACACAATTGCAACTGCACATTCACCAAGCACACTTCCCTTGATTTTCAAAGACACCATTGTGTCACTCTCTTGTGTTAATAGCTAGAGCCAAGGCAAATCTTTAAGTATTTTGCAACCGAGCATTTATACTGGATGGGACTCCTACACCAAATGGTGTGAGGTCTGATTGGGATTTCATATCGGGGAAATCCCCTGAATGTTGGTGGGTTCAGCACCGTCAACAGAACCCTAACTTCCACAACATATATCTTTGAAAGGATAGAAAACCAAGGTATGAAATTTTAATTAGATGTTCTCCTCAATCTCTCCTAAATATAACCACAATTTCACCATTTGAAGCAACCCAAAAAGAAAGGCTATAGTGAAAAATCTAAGACATCTCGTTCTCTCCAAAAATTAAGTTTTCTCTCACATATGCTTTCCTTCCAATGATTTCTCCTTTTATACATTATCACAACCCTTCATGAAAATACATGTAAAGTCAAAAAATCACGTTGATTCATTAATTAAATAATTAATTCCCCCTTTTATTTCACTTTTCCAAATACTACAAAACAATACCAAAGGCTTCCTAAACCATGGCTTTGAAAGCACTATTTCACTTTTGACTCCCCCTTTTTCACGAGAAAGCATGTTTTAATATAGTTGGATGTTTAAATAAAATATAAATGATATAAGTAAAGTGATATGGATATTCCCTGAAGCAATTCATCACAACAAATCTAATAAAAATAACTTAAATATCTACTTTGAAGGTTAATTATTCTATATATATTAGATTCTTTAATAGTTGATTTTCTATTTGAATAATGAAATAACTAGCATTAGAGAAATTTTGAGGTCTAAAATGGGCCTCCTAAGGAATATTATAAAATAATCATGGAAGTAATAAAAATAAGATTGGATTACCTCATCAAATTTTGGAGGGAAAAAAGGAAAATTAATTTTTCAGCTCATATTTTCAATTTATCTGCCAACAATTTTACTCAAATTTTGAGTGGGAGCACTAGTTGGATGCATAATTTAATTCCTCATCCAAGGAGTACCCATGTTGCATACCTTTGATGGACTCTACTACATGAAGAAATGAGAAATACATGAAAAACGTTATTGCAATAATGTTTTTTCATGTATTTCTTATTTCTTCATGTAACAAAGTCCATCAAAAGTATGCAACATGGGTACTCCTTGGATGAGGAATTAAATTCTGTATTTAACGAGTGCTCCCGCTTGAAATTTGAGTAAAACTGTGGGGATATATTAAGCTGAAAATACGAGTTGAAAATGTATTTTTTTATTATTTTATCTTTTTACCTTTTTACTCCAAAAATGGTGAATCATCCCCCATGGTTGACATCATCATCTTGAATCCTATTGGTTATTTAAAGTAGATTTTGGTTGTACATTTTTATTTTGAGGCATATTTTTTACCTCAAAATTTCTCTAATGAATGTGAGAAATATAGGATAAAACACACACACACACACACACCATCCACAATAGGCACAAGTTCTACCATGGGAAACCTTTATACGAGAAAACCTAGCTAGAAGGTAAGGCTACTCTGCTATCTTTTATATGGTGTGGAAATATGCAATTACAAAAGAAGAGGTACTCTCTATGGAGTTACCTAAGACCTATGGCCTATGAGGATGCTACAAAATCTTAACTCTTGTGATTTTATTTCTAACTTTCCACCCCATGTTACTCTACTCAATTATGGAACAAAGTACAATAGATTAGAATGAAACCCCTACTCCATCCAATAGCCCAATATTTGTAGAAATTCCCTCTGTAGATCAACAACTTATGAAATAGACTAAAGCAAAATACAAGATCTACTTCTACAACAAAATTTGCGGAAGCTTAATCGAATTGAGCAAGATCAATGAGAACACATATAACTGAGAATGAGAAATCAATCACACTTAACATAGAATAAATAACTTGGGGAAAACCTCAGCCTAAAACTCCAATCTCTGTATTATCATACAAGTGGAAATTTGTTCAAGTTACAAAAAGAATCAATTCTCAAGTTATCCTTCTCTCTTTGCAATCAAACAATGCAGCTCACAGATTGAAGACGCTATATATGTCCTCCTCAAGCCCTCCAAGCCTCCTATTTCCTTGCACAATTTTTCTTGGAAGAAATAACCCGGGGAAAGCCTCAGCCTAAAACCGCAATCTTTGTATTATCATACAAGTGGAAATATGTTCAAGTTACAAAAAGAATCAGCTCTCATGCTATCCTGCTCTGTCTGCAATCAAACAATACAGCTCACATACTAAATAGACACTGTATATGTCCTCCTCAAGCCCTCCAAGTCTCCTATTTCCTTGTGTAGTTTTTCTTGGGGTCCAGTGATGGCACATGTGTGAATTGGCCTCATCACAATCACAAAAACTGAAGAAGTAACTACGCAATCTCCAAGGAAAGAATTCCTTCTGCATGCAAGAGATATTCAAAATGGAATATTCTAGCAACTAATAGTACACTGTCCCTCCATCTGATCTCAACTGGGTCTCTGTCTGAACTGACATGCATGAGTTATTTATGAGAGAATATTCAGTTATCTGAAGTGCGGCAGTTACATGCATGCATGCATTAACTAATCGAACTCACAATTAATTCAACAAACTGTTTGAATTAATCTAACTGGACTTGACTCAATTAACTGAGCCAACTAATTACAACTCAATATTACAATTCATCCTTATCTCTTTAACTGATGGATAAATTCCTCAACTAATGGCGAAATTGTTGCATGTCCCCACATAGACTTCATGTTTGATTTTCTACAACTAATTAAGTCATGGTGAATTAACTAATTATTTTACAAACCGTTGCTAAGATCAAATTCGAATTTTTACTTCTATTTTAGTTCAGGGACTAACTAAAATAATAGAAGGTATCCTAAAATTCTATATATACTAGAACTAAATTTAGCACTTCTATATTTAACATTTCTTGTTGCTATTTTCAACACTCCCTTTCAACAAGAAAGGGATTATCAGTAACCCTAATCCTGTCTCTGTGGAACTCGAACTTGCATTTTGACAATGCCTTCGTCAAAATATATGCATCATGTTCCTCGACGAAACATACAGCAACAACGTGATCCTATTGACCATACAGTCTCGAAGATGGTGATACCAGATATCAATGTGCTTGGACCTGTCATGAAAAACTAGATTCTCAGAGAGTTTGATACAACTCCGATTATCACAGTAAATCATGGTTGGATCCATCCTCTGACCAAATAATCCCACTAGAATCTTTTGCATCCAAATGGCCTCACATGCATCCTAACTAGCAGCCATGTATTCAGCCTCTGCAGAGCTAAGTGCAATTGACCTTTGTTTCCTGCTGTACCAGGAAACTGCAGCTGAACTAAGGTTGAAGATTCCTCCAGAAGTTCTCTTCTAGTCTGATGGACTCCCTGCACAATCCACATCTGTGAAGCCCTGAAGCTTCACTCCCTCTGTCTGTCTGTACCATAATCTGAACTAAGATGTGCCTCTGAGGTTTCTCATCACATGCTTCGCTACCTTCCAAAACAGCTTGGTAGGATAAACCATAGCTTGACTCAGCTGGTTCACTGCAAAGCATAAGTCGGGTCATGTGTTCACCAGATACATAAGTGAACCCACCAGCTGTTGATAAACAGTAGCAACTACTGCCTCACTTGAAGTAGCATCCTCCTTCCTCTAGTTCCCAGCTAGAGGAGTTTGCATGGGCTTGAACTTCTCCATGTGAAAGCACCTGAGTATCTCATTGGCATACTTGCCTTGAGACACAAATACTTCACCATCTTTCTGCCACACCTCCATGCCTAGAAAGTAGTGCATAAGACCCATGTCTTTCATTTTGAACTCTCTTGCAAGGTCCTGCTTGCAAGAATGTATCAGATGATCATCACCTGTCAAAATCAGATCATCAACATAAAGAACAATGATCAATGGTTTACCTTCTACCATGATGTGGTAAAGGTTCACATCTACTTCACTCTTGGTGAAGCCCAATTTGGTGAAATAGTTGTCGATCCTGGTGTACCAAGCACAGGGTGCTTGCTTTAGCCCATACAAAGCCCTCTTGAGTCAGCACACATGTGACTCATAATCGAAGGTCTCGAAACTCTCTGGCTGCTAAATGTACACCTCCTCCTCAATCTTCCCATTGAGGAATGTTGTCTTCACATCCATTTGGTGGATCTTCCACCCCATATGAGCTAATTGTGCCAACATCGATCTAATCGATGAGTACCTTGCTACAGGAGAAAAAGTCTTATCGTAGTCGATTCCCTCGACCTATGAGAAACCCCGAGCAACAAACCTTGACTTATGTTTCTCAACACTACCATCATCTACCTGCTTTACCTTGTAAAGCCATTTGGAACTCACCACTGACTTACCTTGACATCTTGGGACAACATCCCACACACTGTTCTGAATGATAGAGTCGTACTCCTCTACCATTGCATCAACCCAAACTGGTTGTTGCATTGCCTCCTTGAATGAAGAAGGTTTGGTATCTACACACTCCCCAACCAGGGCTATGTACCTAGTGTACCACTTGGGTGACCTCCTCTGTCTACGCTAAGAAGATGGTTGTCCCACATTCTCTTGCATGTCCAACATCAACCTATCAGCTTCCCTTGAGCGTTTCCTCCCATCTCTAGAAGTCTCAGCATCAATGGATGTCTCCACTGCCAGATCCTTTGCATGCGGATGCTCTACATCAATCTAAGGCTCCTCCTCCTTAGGAACTAAAAGTTCCTCCTCTGCATGCAACTTGAACTCCCTCTCAAATGATAATCACATAGCTTTCTTCTCATCAAACTTCAGATCCCTGCGTACCACTGTCCTCTTACTAGTAGGCAGGTACACCCAATGGTTATGGGGTGTATTCATGTACCCCACAAGTATTCCAAACTCAGCTGTTGGATCCAACTTCTTCCAAGCATCTTTGGTCACATGATAGTAGACTGATGATCCAAAGATTTGGAAGTGACTCACATCTAGTCACTTCCCGGAAAAGGCCTTCATAGGTGTCTTCATTCCCAGTATACAGTGCGGGCTTCTGTTCTACAAGTATACTGTTGTATTGCATGCCTTAGCCCACAAATGCAGGGTAGGCTTTGGTCATGCAACATCGCTCGAGATGCTCACACAATCGATCTATTCTTCCTTTCGGCTACCCCATTCTACTGTGGGTTATGGGGTGCTGTCAATTCCTGTTTAATTCCTTCTGCAACACAGAGGTCTTTAAACTGTTGGGAGACATACTCTCCACCATTGTCACTATGCAAGGCTTTTATTTTCTTTCCAGATTCTTTCTCTACCAAGGCTTTAAACTCACAAAACCTCAAAAAGGTCTAATCCTTCTTTTGCATAGAGAAGATCCAGCATCTACGAGAAAAATCATCAATAAAAATAACATAGTATCCTTGTTTAGCGGTGGAGGCCGTAGAGAAAGGTCCACAAACATCTGAGTGAACTCGCTCTAGGATTGCTCTAACTCTACTGTCTTGATCCGAAAAGGAAGATATCACATACTTACCCAAAGTGCAACCTTTGCATGTATTCGTCTGGTCAATTTTTCCCTTGGGTAATCTGGTAGAAATCTGTGCATGATCTTCAGGGTTCCATGGTGCAAGTGGCCCAGTATTCTATGCCATAGCTCGCCAACATCTTGGCTTTGCACCATATCAGATTTGGAACTCAATGCAGCACAATCATCTACCTCCAACTTGTAGAGATTCTTTACTCGAATCCCAATTCACTTTGTCTGTCCAGTACCATTATGCCTCAGGAATACCTTTCCTTTACTAAAGACTACATCATAGCCTTTATCTTCTAGCATAGCGACAAACACAAGATTCTTCTTTAGTCCTGTTACATCCTTTACATCAGTCAGGGTGAGGGGAGCTCCATGCTCCCTCTGAAACAAAACTGTACCTTCACCTGAAACACAGTACTTTCCATCATCACCCATCTCGATCTGGATCTAGAGATCCTTCTCCTCTAAGGTATTGAAAAGATTCTTGTCACCGGACATGTGGAATGAAGCTCCACTATCTATGTACCACACACATCCCACCATGGATGAAACCATGCATGTGAAAGCTGAGAAATCCAGCTCAAACTATGAGGCCAGTGCCTCGCCATCATATCCCTTTGAGGAACCCTTCTTGGATTTCTTCTGTGGACAATTTGTAGCATAATGGCCCACTTCATGACAATGAAAGCATCGCATTTTCGATTTATCAAACTTCTTCCCACCATGGGAAGAACTAGATTTGGGATGGGACGCCTTCCCTTTCCCTTTCCTCACCTTACTCACTAAGGCTAGATTTTCCTCATCATCTTGCTTCAATGAGGATCCATCTCTAGTGCTTCTTCTTATCTCCTCCTGCATCAGATCCGACCAAAGTCATTCCCAATATGGCAGTTTTTCTCTTCCATTAACCAAGTCTTGGTAGCTATGCCAGCTCTTAGGAAGACTGAGGAGTACAAGACTCACCATGTCATCATCAGCAGTCGTGATCCCTACACTTCCAAGCTCATCCCTGCAGGTGGTGAGCTTGTTCAGATATGTAGAGATCATGTTTCCCTTTTCACACTTGATTTTCTAAAGCTTGTCTTTTAGCGCCAGCTTCCTCTGATCGTTGTTGTTCTGATATAGAGATTTCAATGTTTTCTACATTGAAAATGGTGTTTCCTTCCCATGGAGACTCGAGACAATGTGGTCTTGAACTCCATCCAAAAGGATTCTCCTTGCTCTAGCCATATATTTCTTCCATTCTGCCAATTGAGTAGCATCAGTTGGCTTGGGGACTTATTGATCAATGAAGTCCTTTAGACCATTATCCTCTAATACTGCTTCCATGTGATCCTTCCAGGCTATATAATTCGAGCTTCCATTAAGGGCATACTCGAGTCTTAAACCGCTGAATGCCATTGGTGAAATTGAGATGTGATAAGAACTCGATTTCTATATTCATGATCCTCAAAATTCGAACTTCTCCCTTCTTGTATATTTTCTTTTCCTTGATCACCTTTGCTCTGATACCATGTAGAAATTCCCACTGTCGATCAACAGATTATGCAATAGACTAAAGTAAAATACAATATATACTTCTACAAAAAACTTTGCAGAAGATTAATCGAATTGAGCAAGATCAATGAGAACACATATAACTGAGAATGAGAAATCAATCACACATAACATGGAAGAAATAACCTGGGGAAAGCCTCAGCCTAAAACCCGAATCTCTGTATTATCATACAAGTGGAAATTTGTTCAAGTTACAAAAAGAATCAGCTCTCAAGCTATCCTGTTGTCTCTGTAATCAAACAATACAGCTCACATACTGAATAGACACTGTATATGTCCTCCTCAATCCTCCTATTTCCTCGCACAGTTTTGCTTGGGGTCCAGTGATGCCACATGTGTGAATTGGTCTCATCACACTCACAAAAACTGAAGAAATAACTATGCAATCTCCAAGGAAAGAATTCCTTCTGCATGCAAGAGATATTCACAATGGAATATTCTAGCAACTGATAGTACATTGTCCCTCCATATGATCTCAACTGGGTCTCTGTCTGAACTGACATGCATGAGTTATTTATGAGAGAATATTCAGTTATCTAAAGTGTAGCAGTTACATGCATGCATGCATTAACTAACTGAACTCACAATTAATTCAACAAATTATTTGAATTAATCTAACTGGACTTGACTCAGTTAACTGAGCCAACTAATTACAACTCATCCTTATCTCTTTAAATGATGGATAAATTCCTCAATTAATGGAGAAACTGTTGCATGTCCCCACGTAGACTTCATGTTTGATTTTCTACAACTAATTAACTCATGGTGAATTAATTAATTATTTTACAAACAACTACTAAGATCAAATTCGAATTTTTACTTCTCTATTTTAGTTCAGGGACTAACTAAAATAGGAAGGTATCCTGAAGTGCTATTTATACCAGCACTAAATTTAACACTTCTATATTTAGCATTTCTTGTTGCTATTTTCAACAATATATAGCATAACCCGAAGAACAACCAGAGGTAAGGTTTAAATCCCTCAACCCTCAACTAGTGTTATGGTTTTGGACCTTCTAGTATTCTTAAAGTCCCCATGTGGCTATCCTATTTACATGAGTAATGAGGGTTGGTGTGCATTCTCTTACACTGTGATTTTCAACATAGTAGGTCAATTTGTGGGAGGCATAACCCTTACATACAAACTCTAATTGATATGATATTTACACCATTGGAAATATCTCTACACATAAAATAGTATCTTGGGGTTTGATGCTAATGCAGGAAAGTTGTTACCTCCAAAAATGCCATTTAGTGCCTCAAAATGAATATGAAAGGTTTCAAACACCAATTCTCCAAACTATGACCTAGGATTAAAATGATCATACAAGATGATCACTCCATTTTTTCACTCTAAATTAATTGAGATATATGACAAATAATATATTTTTCCAATTTGGATAAGATGGGTAAAACTTTCCCAGATGCGGGTGTGTAACATGTCAATCTGTATGAGGGTGGCTTGGTGGGTCAGTGCATGGCTTACAACCACCGCCATCCGGCCTCGCATAATGCCAGGTTCAAAGTCTTCAGCCAACTACATTAATGCCGCATTAATGCAGCTCTCCCCCCCTCTCCATCCTGCAATTACATCAGTTATGGTGCCCCTCCTATTTTTCTTTCTTGCTCCTCCCCTGCGCTCTTGTCGCTCCAGTGCTGTGTAGAGCCTCGCTCTTGAGCCAACCTAGGGAATTGTCTTGCTCTGGAACGCTGTGCTAATTTACCACTGGGAATTCATGCTTCACATAGCCCTTTCCGCAATTTCAGCTGCTACTCCTTCTCAGTCCTTCCAAGTGCTCCCCTGTGAGCTTAAGTTAGGCCCCTTTCAGACCCCCCCTGTCATTACAGTTTTGTTGCCAGTTCAGATCTTCTTACTCATTTCAACATGCCTGATTGCACCTGAGAATGAGTTGCAGGAGAGGAAGCTCCCAAGGCCATGTCACCCGCCAGCCCTCCTCCACTACCTCGAACTCTTCGTCTGAAGCCTCGGAGTTCTGCTCTGACAGCTATCCCGTTACTAGGAGTGGTCGTGGTCGGGGTCGAGGGCAGCATAACACAACAGCACACTCTCAGAATTCCCAATCTCACACCGCTCATTTCTGGTTCCCCTGTACTCTCAGTACTTCCTCCTTCATAGCTTTAGTCACCATTTAGCTTCGAGAGGATACTTCTGGTTCGGTTGCTGTTACTCCAACAGTGTCTCTGGAGACAAGGGAAAAAGACAAGCATGGTATTGCTCAGATTGACAATACGCAGATAAAGGATCCTGGTGGCTCTGCAACCTAGGACATGAACATTCAAGCCGGTTCGAGCATCCCTACTGAGGGCAGTTCTTCAGGCAAATAGTGCCATCCCTCTGAGGATGAAGACCCCTACAAATATGGGTGTTGCATTGTTGAAGAGTCGCCTTCCACCTCTCATGAAGCTTAATTAGGTCTGCATTTTTTGGTTTTTGATTCTCTGCTGTTCGAAGATGCTCAATTCCCACCTGGTTTATAGTCATCATATGATTTACAATTCTCAGGCTTAGTCCTTTTTTCCATTGTTAAATTTCTGGTTTCCCCTGTGTGGGCGGCATTCTCCTGACTGTGTCTTTGGGTCTTAGTTTCAGATTAAGCTGTTTTTTGGGTTAGTCTCCAGTTTTGAATGGGCAGCGCTTTACTATTTACTTGTACGGGCCCAGTCAACCTGTTTTGGTCTAGATATACCTCTGGTCAGTCTACAACTTCGATACTAGTGTTTTCTGTTTCATGGAAGCTCTTCTAGTCAGTCTTCACCAAGTCTTTTGGTCAGTGTTCAAGCGATGTATTGTGAGCATGCCACTTCAATGGGCTAGACTTCTCGAGGCCATTGCCTCTTTGTAATTTTATTTTTGTATCAACATAGGAGTAGACAAATTCAGAAAAAAAAAGATGGGTAAAACTTAAAATAACAAAGCACATTTAATTTTATTGCTTAAGTCCATGCTATCATATGATCCTTTTGTCCCTACAAATATATCAATTCATTCTCAAGCACCATCAACCATTTATATTGCTTCAAAAAGGAAATGAAAGGCATGCCTTGAGAAATGTTATTTCCATTCAAGAAATTGAAGAAACATAAAACTTGAATATGAGGTGCATTGGTTATGCTATCTCTTAGAGGAAGCCCAACTGTGGGAAAACCCTTCAACCCAAAGAGGGGTCTCACCCTAAAATACAATTACTCTAGGTCATTGTAGTAGTAGGTTTTACACTTTAAGCTCTATGGTCAAATTTAGTTTGTAGAATAAAATTTGGTTGGGCTATATATAAAAGACTTTATTGGGAATGGAGTCTAGTTTTATCAAATGATGTTACAGATCTAATAAGCAGGACACAAAAAGCAGGGTAGCAATAGCTCCTTTTATAATTTGAGAAATTTAGAAGAAGAAAACTGAAAATAAAGCAAAATTATAGCTGATAGAAGCAACAAGTACTAATGACTAAGAAATACGAGAAAGGAGAATAAATGAATCCCAATCTCAGATACTAAATTTTTCTAGACATGAAGAATATTTTTCACAAATAGAGAAATAACGGACAAGGAACTGCAACACATGAATTTTCTGCAAATCCTCGTCAGCTTGTAATATATTTAAGATATGTTCAAATACACCTGAATGCTAATGTTTTTACAATAAAAGCCAAGCTTTTTCCCTTCTTCAGAAATTGTCTTTATAGACATTACATCAAATGAACAAACGATTATAGTTTCAATCTTAATTACAATAATCCAAAAATATCAAAATATTCTAAGTTCATGCATATGGAAAATATCTTTAATTACATAAAGTTTTTCTAAAATAAAATATCTATTGGAATATATGCTAACATATAGGAAAATAAAAGTATCTTTAGAATATCTTCCTCGAAAATAGAAACAGGTCCCTAA
>APFE030746193.1:0-10962 GCA_000404065.3 Pinus taeda
TGAGCCTGTTCTCCTTTTCGACCAATGCAATTCCCAACAGCCAGGCGTGCTGTCATGCAGCCCTTAAATCTGCAGCAGCAGAAGTTTTGTAACATATTCTCCTATTGTTAATACAAATTCTTATTTACACAAAAAAAACTATGAGGACATCATCTTGAAATAAATGAACATATATATTTGGATCATATTGAAATTGCTTGAATACACTGACAAATGAAAACAATCATGAGGAAAGTTCCAAATAGAAACATATCTTTTTGTGCATAGATGACCTTCAATTAAAAGTGTAGAAATTGGACCACAAATCCATTGAACTTTCTAAGAAGTTTTCCAACCTAGAGGAAATTTGATGTGCAAATTCTACTTTGTGTATGGTTCCTACTAAAGCAATTTTGTTGGTTAGTCTTGAAAAATGGAGTGGAAGAAGACAAGATATTAGCAATTTCAAGGTGTTTCATTGAATGTTGGACTCATACTTCTGATGAAAAAGAAAGAAGTTGGAGCCAAAATGACACTTTGCATAATAAGCATCAATCCATAATAAACATAAAAAAAAACTTACTGCATCATACATATCAAGTTTTTTTTTGTTGGTCAAAATACTTTAATTATATTTTTAGAAAAATAATGATTACAAATATGTCTCAACGACCCCTTTTCCCTCATTCCTATAGGACTTGTTGGAATTGGGGGCAATAGGATGGCACTAATAAGTCTTTACATACTTTATTTCCGAAAAGCTTTGAAGTCATACCATGTTGGAGGGAGATAAAAAGATCACCAGAACTGACAACAACATCTCAAGGAGGGGGTTGGGGAGGGAGTACAAGGGGATCTTCATATCCAGCATGAACATGCATATGAAAATCAATATGTTCCACTCGAGTTGCTAAGTTGCGGAGGTGGTCATTCGTTCAACGATGATTGTGACGAAGGCTATCCAACTATTCCAAGATCTCATTTTGACTATATTGTATATCATTTACATAAGAAACTGACTCATTTCAGTCACCATACCTTTGGTCTTGAAGAATATCGATATTAACCTAGATGGTTCGAATTTTCTCTGTTATGGAATCCATGGTTGCTGGAGCCACAATACGTCTTGGAGAATGAGCAGGAGAGAGCACCAATTCACCCTCATGTTCCAGGATTTCCGAGTTTCCAGAATATGAATTGTGACTAGAAGTTGGGTGGCTCGTGTTGATGTGATCCCCTTTCCCTCCCCCTCCCGCACGACAAAGACTCCCACATTGGCACGACATGGTTTTCACTACAAAAGGGCTGGTCTGCAGGGTGGAGTACCCTTTAAATTTCCTACTAGAGAAAATATGATGACAAACACTAGAACCAAGATACGAATCGTCTATCCTAAAGCAAACAAGCACCCAACTAAGGAATGTTTGAGGATAGGTTGAGAGGGACTCCCCTGAAACCCAACGAATTCCCAGGAAATAATCTTCCCAACAACCCACTAACTCGCTAGTGTGGACAACAACCACACGAGCGAGTTGAGAGTGATCCCACAGAAAACCTACCCCAAAGTAACACAAATTCAAACTACAAGGAGCACGAGAGGAAGAAACAAAAATACACAAACCAAAAGTGGGCCACCCACCAAAGCCAAATGGATGAAACCCACGTTCGTAGCTAATAAAGACACAATTGGACACAGTGGAAACTAGTAGACTCAACAACCTAAATTCATAATAGTCCCCTGCCCAAGACCCCCAAGGATGGCTTGGGTGGTATAATATAGCCCACTTAGCGAGGAAAAAATAATAGGACATAGTTACTTGCTTAACCTTAGGGGAGAATACCACCAGGAGCCAGCTACTCCAAATTGACCATGGGTGATGAAACTTCCAACTGAAAGTTATGCCTAGACCTAATTCTCTGCCCAGGGGTCTTCCCAGATCCCAGATACTTGATTGAGAGTCGAATTCATACCAGACTAAGGCAGATCGGGTTGCCACTTCACTGCTCATCCAGAGCCAAGACCCCGAAAAGCTTCCATGGTCCCTGTCACATGCTCTGCAGTGCTCCTTCCTTCCCAAATTCATCACCCAAAATTCCAATCAGGAGCGAAACGCTCTCTTGCCTCTTAACATAACCGATACACCATATGGAGAGTTCTTCCCACGGGTGAACTTATTGATTGAATTGCTCATTAATATGAGCATTACTGTTACATGGTGGAAGGGGAGAGCCCCGAGAGCCTTCGTTGTAACATGTGGTCACCCCATTATGGGTCATCATACATATGTTGCTAAAATTAAAAAATCATAAAAATTAACTAAAGTATAGCTTTATTGAAAATTATTATCATTGTTGTTGTGTTGATATACGTGAATCAGGGGATGTTGTCACATAACATTACATTTAAAAATAACAAAATAACATTTGCATTAGCAGATTAAAAATGCTTCAATTTCTACCTTACTCTTACATCAAACTTTATATAGAATGATAAAGTAATTGAAAGCAAATAAATTTTAATTTACATTTTAGTGCGAGGAAGATATGCAAATTCCTTCACTCCTTAATATGGAGTTGACAAATGCCATGTAAACATAATATTACTGATGCTACATGATGGGTAATCAATTCTATGTTCAATTAGCATACAACATTTAAAAGAAAAATATGTAATACGAGAAAAAATGTTTTACTATCAATTATAAATAACATAACTTTTATATCAATTTTATACAAACAAAAAAATTAAAATTTCTTATATTTCACTTTCACATAGATATATATATATATCAGGATATACTTTTTTCTAATTAAAATTATAATAGAGATTTGTAATTCCTCAATGCTAAGATGGAGTTAACCTATATATTTAAAAAAAAAATATTAATAATTAAATTAATTTCAATATATGTTATTCAAAAAGTGAAAATTAAAAAATTTAAATTGTAGTTAAAGCCACCTTATTAATGTGTTCATTCATACTAGTATAGATCTGTCTTACTCCATATATATCAAGAGGAATCAAATCTCTGAGGTGCAAATCTTTCGAGCGTTTGCATTCAAAAAGAATTTTCATCTTAGGGAATTTGATCCCGTGACCTTTGGTTATATGTTGGATTAAAATGAGTTTTTAATTAATAATAAAAATAATTGAATATATAAAGTTAAAGATATATACATTTCAAAAAAAAATAACATTTTTAACCATGGATATTCAACCCCACATATCATGGGCCAACACCATGGTCTATCAATACAACATGCCTAAAAAGCCAACACTTGTTCATATGACATTTTTTTCAATTAATGAATTTAATTAAAAAGAAAAAAAACAAACAAACTATTTTGGAAATAAATGTTAGCCTTTAATTTGTGTATACTATTAAGAATACTCTAGAATATTCTATGAAGGTTAAATCCCAACCATTCCCTAATAAGTATGCATAGTTAAATTAAAATTTTGAAGCCCTATTCCAAAATAGACATGCACATTGACAGAAATATATATTATATTGACATGCTTAACATATGAAATGTTTATTTGTTATTAATATATTTTAAATATAAATCCCTCTTACACTAAGAATTAATATATATATATATATAATATATATATTTTTAAGAGATTAAAAAAAATTGAAAAAGAGGGTGTTTTTTTTCCAAATATTATATATATATAATATATAATATATTATGCCTATTTCATAATATAAATTACATAATTCTTATGTTGAATTGTATATTAAAGGAATTATAAAATATATCTTTCCCCAATAAAATTATTATTAATAATAAATATAAAATAAATTAGCTTTATAAATTAATAAAACATTATATAAAATTACTTATTCAATAAATATTTCAATATGTTATAAAATGACATCACAAGACTTTAATTATACAATATACTTTCTAAATATGTTATTTTTTTAATTAAAATTACTTTTCATAAATTACACGATTAAATTGAAATAATTATACTTTTCTAAATATCTATTTTTTTTTAATTAAATTTACTTTTCAATAAAACTACAACAATAATAAATACTCACTTTATAAATTAATAAGACATTATATAAAATTATGTAGTCAATAATTATTTACCAAATATCTTGTTAAAATAATATCACACAACTCTAACTATAAATATATGTTTTTTCAATTAAATTTATTTTTCCATTATAAATATAATTTTAGATTTTACTTGTACAAAATTTAAAAGAAAAACTTATTAATCCCCGTAGAAGACAAAGACAATATTGAATTTCTCAATTAATAATTCTATAAATGTGGTCTAATTTGTTTTAATTTAATGGATATAATTTTTAAAGTTACTTATATAAAGTTAAAAAATAAAAAATTAAAATGGATTATTATATATTATAATAATTAGTTTTAAGGGTTAGTTCAGTTGGTCAAATCAATGTCAAGCTTTTGGGATTAAGCCTAGTTATTAGTTATTGAGGGCTTGATTGGCTTGATTCCCTTAGGGGTTGATCAGCTCAGATATTTGTTGTGGGGGCTTGATTGGCTTGATTCCCTAGATATAGCAACCACCCAATGACATAAAAAAATTAAGAAATGAAAATGTAATTATAAAGTTTTTGCTTTTTAGTCAAATCGATTTTTTCAAAAAACTAAGAAATTAAGATGTAATTATAAAGTTTTTTCTTTTTTAGTCAAATCGATTTTTTCTTTTCAAATTTGGTACATTGTAATCTATACTCTTCTAGTCTACTTTTCCAAGTGGTAGGCCAGAAATAACAGTTATTTTAGACATGATTCAATTTTTTGAATCATCAATGAAATGTTTAGTAGAAATAAAACAAAAAAAAAAATTGTTTATGTTTATTATTACTTGTTTATGTAATTGTATATATATATATTATACAATGGTGTCGATAGCTAATTTATACCTGATAATTATTGACATGAACTTGTTTTTCATAAGATTTAAATCTCATTGTCCTCTAATTATGAAAAATTAATTATCTTTTGACAACGATATTCATTATATTTTCTCTAACTTTTTAACAGGGGCTAAGCTTCCATGAAACATTTTTATTTTCATATCAATAAAAAATAGTTTACTAATATTGTATAATTCATATATTATTATTAGTCATTTTTACTAACATTTTATATTTTTTTTGTTTGCTAGTTTGTGTGTGACTCACCTTTTTTTTTTAGTTTGTTAGTTTACTCATGACATGTAAGACTACCCTGCATCTAATTCATGAAAATTACCAAAATATTGTATGGTTTAATTTGTGCCCATAGAGTTTTGAACAGGGGACCTTAAGACAAAGAGTGCCATTTATCTATTATTATCTGATACTAGCAATTTTACTAATATTTTATAATCATTTGTTATTAGATAGTCATTTTTATTAATATTTTTTAATTTATATTAATTATAAAGTATTTTTATCATTTTATATTATAAATAATATACCAATTAATTTACTCTAACTCACTACAGAATTTCATTAAGTTATTTTTTACTTATATAATATCCAACGTTTTTGAAGAGAAGTTAAGGTATGAATATGTACACTAATCTATAGAAAACATGTCGTAGAAAATTCAAATTAAAACAATTACAAACATATGAAATGAACCAAAAAAAAACGATGAACAATAAATATCCTACACAAAATTTCCATAGTCTTAAACATATTATATATTATTCAACAATTAAGTTATAATACAATATATTATATATTATTCGACAATTAAGTTATAATGCAAAAATCTATGTGCTCTCCAAAAATATTTTGCACTAACTTCATTTTAGAGAAAATATGGCCAATCGTCTATGTTTTTTCTATATCTACATAGAGACAACCACTAGTGTATTATTCTATATCACTCCCCACTCCTGAAATATTTGAGTGCACAATTGCTAAAATAATCATTTATATAATTACTCAAATATTCCATTTCTTAATCATTGTTGAGTGAATAGTGGAAATATTCTCTCTATCATATTAGGAATATTTTTTTGTATAATTATGGAATTATCTTTCACATAATTATTAAAATTATTCTATGTACAATTATATATATATATATATATTAATATATAATATATTTACATTTTTAAGTAAATTATTTCCTGCAAATGTTGAAATATTTTCTTTACATTTATTTTTAATATTTTTTTAAAATTGCTAAAATATTCTCTACACAACAACTACAATATTCTACTAAATATTCTTTGGATATTTAGAAAAATATTATTTTTCCCAACTCAAATATTCTCAACCTAACATTTTTAATCAACTAAAATATTTTCAACATAACATTGCTAAAATATTCTCTTCAGTGTTTGTTGAAATATTTTCTGCACAATTGCTAAATTTCTTAATGATGTTGTAAAATTTCTCTAGGGCATTGTAGACATCCTTTGTCCATCATTACACATTGTTACATTCTCCTCAAAGTTGCACAACATTGTTCTATTATTGACAATGATGCACAAATTTTCTATTATGGTACATTTCCTACCATGTTTAGCCTTTTTTTCTATAAATTAATATTTTATATTGCCAAAAAATCAAAATACATTGTTGTAGCAACGAACCATTAGAGGATTTTTCTGTACTCACTTGTACTACCAAGGATTCAAAAGACCAACACTTCCCTACAAACTCCATAACCCCAAAACTCAGCATATAACTATATTTGGATTACAACAGAGAATATGGATGCCCTTATTATTGGGTTGTCCAAAAAAAACTAAACATACATAATAGAAAGAATAAAAAATTGGTAGACAACATGATTCATTCAGACTCAGAAGATGAGATGGTAGTTAGAGCTTTGGTGCTCGATCCTGGAGGCTCGAGATTATCAGATTCACAACGTAAGTGTCCCTCAACATGGGAAAGCCTTGCATCCAATCTATACAAGGTGAATTGTTGATTCCTCAACATTCTCTTAATGTCTTCCAAAGAGGCAAAAACATTGTACCTCTCGACCTGCTTGTTTTTCAAACCAACCCCAACAAATTTTTCGTCTACCAAATAAAGCCACTAAATTCAAATAATGCTTCTTCATCCCCCTGGTATACCCGGGGTTTGGAATCTAGGTAGACATTTCATCCATAGTTTCAAAAGCAAAGTGCGATTGTCTCTCCACCCCAACATGAGTTTCCTTCTTGAAAATTTCTCTTCATGTCTCCAATGACACTCCATTAAAATATGTACCAGCAGAATCTTGAGTGAAAAGTTGCACCCTTCTCTATCCTTGCATACTGCTACCCCCATCCCCTCTCTGATGACGCATGTGTCGCCTGGGTGGCATGGAAACAGTAAAGGGGGCACACCAATGACAACAACTGAAGCTTCCCCTACCTATAAATAAATAAGAAAGAGTGTCAAACGCAACTTCCCTATGACTTAAACACCATCCCACAACATCATCACCAACACTCATATCATGCCACGAGAGGTATTCCCTAGAAATTTCCCCACAGAGGAAAAAACCCCAACCATGTAGCCCACATGACCTAGCACCATTAACCATAAACACAACCATAGGGAGATCTGGTGTAAGCCAGCCCACTTAGCATACGCTTTACACTTTACACGTGGATGGAATAGTATATGTGGCAAGTAAAAATCTTATGTCCGCGGGGTTTTTGTGAAGGTTGGTAGCTGGAGAGTTAATGTTGGGAGTAAATGCCCTGTACTCCGCCTCGAACTACTCCCGTTTTCCTTTCGCGCCTTAACCCTAGTTCTTTATGGCACTTTCTCGATTGTTCTTCGTTTTTTTCGCTCTGAGGTATTCTGTTCCAGCCGAGTGTTTCTTGGTTTCTTTGGTAGAATGCGGTATGCTCTGTTCTGTTGGTATGTTCGGCTCCTGGTGCTGTCAAAAACTCGACTCCTCCTCTATTCAACCTGCTTGCAAGTTTAATGGCAATGGCATTTGGTTTTCATGGCTATTCGGCCTGGTTCCGTGGCTTGACTTCGGTGAGTAATTTTATTCTTCCCTTCCTTGTATGCGCGAATTCCTGAAAGTATTGTTAAGCACTGGTTGTGGTTATTATATCTTGCTGTCTGTGTATATGTCGTGGTTCTTGGTCGGGGTTTTGGTAGTCATCAATAGAAATCACCGTGGTTTTGTTGTGTTTTTCCCGGAACCTTGTTGTCTCTGGTTCGAATCTAGTTGAGTATTATTTGCTTGTTGTTGGTTGGGTTTCTCACAGTGCGGCACTGTATTTTCCTGCGAGCACAGGACTTTTCGGGCGCACGTCCTTCGTTTGGAACAGGTAAATTCTCTTGTCCCTGTTTCAATATGGCTCGCCTTCTCGTTCTGGAACTAACCCACTTTGTTCCTTTGGTCGACAGTCACTCAAGCTCTTCAGGATGTCATACAGTTGCATTCGGTTGCGCTCTCCAGGCAATTTCAATGTGTTTTTATTTCTCTACGGGCATTCGCATTTTCCTTGGATTTCCCATCATTGCGTCCGTTGTAATGTATATGAGTTGATGTTTTCCAGGTCGTTGTTGGTGACCTGGGCGGCGTATCCTCCAGCGTTTAGCTTGTACAGTCGTTTCTTTTCCTGGGTAGGCCTGAAACACAAACGTCTGGTTGTAGTTTTGATTAATGTTAAGGTCCTGTGTTCTTTGTTCAATTCCTTCGGTCCCTGTATGAATTTGACTCGGCTGTATTTATTATGTTTGCTCCTGTATTAAGTGTTATAAGAGATAGGAACCGTTGTTGGTTTATTTTGTCAAACCCCAGTTCAGGGTTTCTGGTTTGTAAGGCTTTTCCGACTATATGTCGTACCCTGCTCTGTGTAAGGTCACGGACTTTGTTTTTCACAGTATCATTTTGGCTTTACCAATGATTTCCTGTAATTGTGGTCCTTCAATTTTCTAAATGAAAGTTATGAATGGAAAAGAGAATGCACAGTGTTGTTACCTCTTTGCATTTGTATTCCGGTTTGTTGGTTGTTCTTTATGTCTTCGAATGCTGGAAAGTGGTTGATGTTCATACGCAATTCCCTCACCTTTGATTTCTGGATGTTATATGCTGGGACTCTTATTCAACTGTGTGTGAAATGAATATATGGTTGTCGGTCATTTGTGACTGTGGATTACTGAGACTTCGTCTGCTTGCTTAATATTTGACTGTAACTCATATTTGAATACTTGCAATAGTAAATTGATAAACATTATTTGTATGGCAGTTTATCAGATCGTAAAGAAAGAAAATTCACTTAGGAAAATATTTGTAAAAATGGTACAGATGGACAAATAACTTTATGTTTGAATGCTCTGACTGTTTCTATTTCTTTTTCCTTCTCATTCAACTCCACTGAACTGAACCCCTCTCTGTTACATTTGATTTGTTTTTATACCTCTCTATTTTCAGTTGATGTTTACAGTTAATCCAACTGATATAAAATGTGGTTACATAAATACTATTTTTGTTAATAACTATAATCACTTGGCACTCCAAGACTTGTAGGAACAGTTGGCTCTTATTTCCCTAATTTAATGGACCATTCCTTAACTAATAATTGAGCTACAGTAATTCTAAATAAAAAGAGATGTCTAAATTCACTGACTTTGTAAAACAAACTAAAAGAAAAATTATTTCAGTAAAAAATTAAACAGTCCAATCGATCACTAGCCTTTGAACCTGGTTGGAATTCTTTTTGCCCAATTACAGTGAGCTGGATGCTCCTGCATCAGGCTCCCGGGGTGAAAAGAGATCATGACTCTGGTTCATGAGCTCCTCGACCGACATTCCTGTTCGTTCAATCTTCCTGGCATCAAGCCATGAGCTGTCCTCAATCTGACGGTCCTTCCACTTGACCAGGTACTGAAAATAATTTTTCCACCAAGTATATCTAACTACCTGAGTTTCGAGGATGCCTTCGATCTTAGGAGGTTGGACATAAGGCATCTGTATTTTCCAAGTTTCTCCGTCTTCCTGGGTGTTCCGCGTGGATTGTCCGGGTCCATCTTTCGTTTCCTCCAACAGATCGCCTGTATACGGAAACAGATCTGCCACATTGAAGATAGGTGATATGCCTACTCCGGGTGGTAGTTGTATTTCGTAGGCATTTGCCGAAAATTTTCGCAAGATCTTACAAGGCCCTGTCTTTTTGTACTTCAGTTTATTGTACGTACCCTTAGGGAAACTTTCCTTACGCAGGTGTACCAAGACTTCGTCCCCTACCTCAAAATGAACTTCTCTTCCCTTTAGATCTGCATGTTGTTTATATTTTGAGCTGCTGTCGTGTAATTTTGCTTTCACCTGTTCATGTAAATCCCTCATTGCATTAGCAAAATCTTCTCCATCTGCACTTCGTCGTTCCTGTAAACCAAGATCCCGAAGTTCATGCACTCCACGAGGGTGCATGCCATATAGGATCTGAAAGGGACTGAGACCCGTGCTACGATTTGGCGAATCGTTGTAAGCAAACTCTGCTTGCGCTAGCACTCGGTCCCACATCCGAGAATTCTCCCCGACTAAGCTGCGTAACAGATTTCCCAAACTTCTGTTCACAACCTCTGTCTACCCGTCAGTTTGCGGGTGATAAGCAGAACTATAGCTTAATTGGGTGTTCATTTTTTCCATCCATAAGGTACGCCAAAAATGTCCCGTGAACTTCACATCTCTGTCTGATAGGATGGTTGTTGGTAACCCGTGTAATCTGACAATCTCATTAAAAAACAAGTGGGCCACATGAGTGGCGTCACTACTTTTCCAACAAGTATGAAATGTGCCATTTTTGAGAAACGATCCACCACTACCATCACTGAATCATAACCTTTCTGCATTTTTGGCAGTCCCAAAACAAAATCTAGACTCACCGAATCCCAAGGTCTGCCTGGAACAGGTAATGGCGTATATAATCCTGTGTTCTGGCTGTGTCCCTTCGCTAACTAACACACCTTACACTTAGTCACAAAACGTTGTACGTCTCATCGCATTCTTGGCCAAAAATAGAAATGACCAAGT
>APFE030746204.1:0-18268 GCA_000404065.3 Pinus taeda
AGTTAATTCGAGAGTCTATGCAAAGTTCAACAAACAGCGCAGTCATCGAGATGTTCATGCACTGTAACAATGAATCAACACACCCTTCCGTTGGTTTGCAAGAATAGGTCTGGGCGGGAGCATTAAATTGAAAAGAGCGTTAGAGCGTTACGTTGTCAAAGAGGGACAGGTGTTGCAATATTTCTCTTTGCAGTCGCAGGGAAAGGTCTGCTCGGGACAGGTTAATGAGGGAGTTGAGAGAGGTTACGGCGTTTGTTCTGAGAAACACTTTCACAGAACCAACAAGGAGGATAGCTCCGGTTTACAAAGGCCACAAAAACAAGTGGCTCACACTTACAGTAGGGCAAGAAATAGTTGGTTCTGTTAAACACAGAGATGTAGACAATAAGAGTAGGATAAATTGTGAGCTGTATTTACTAATAAGATGATATACCTTTTATAATACATTTTTGGGATTTTTGGTTTTTATATATTAAATAATCAATTCAACTACAGTGATGTTCACATTCTATACTAATTTTAAAAAGTTAAATGTTACCGGTTCAAATTCATTAAAATAAAAATAACAAAATATAACTTTTGGTCTCACTATTATAATAAATATAATATAATGTGTATTTTTTTGAGCATTTGCCTCTCATCTGTGTTGATGGAAGAGGAAAGAAAGTATGAATTCACAAATAAAATATTAGCTGCTCTTTTATTGATTATATAAAATATGATTTTTGCAATAAACCAGGTGAAGGGTATTTATTTTTTTCTAACTAAAAAATTGCCTAAAATAACTTGATATGCATCCACATGCAACCACACATTAAAAGTATTCTATCACTTAAACGGACTTGACTCAATACTCAAATACTCAATCACTTAATCACTGACTCAATTAACTCTCCATATTTAACCAACTCCACATGTAAGAATAATTACTATTTCTAACACTCTGCAGAAACCTCTTATTAATTCAGTAGATTTATGGAACAAAGTAGCCTTTTGTGATTGGTTAAATATGTGTAAAGCCAGGATTCCAAATTATATATATCTATGAATGAATTATATACCACGCGTGATAAAACTGAAATAGCATTTGAGATATTCTCACCCAACTGTTGTATATACCGTGACCACTGTCATATAATTCATTGTAAGGAAAAGCATCTTCCTTCATCTTGGTGCTCCGACTGCACCAAAATATTAATGTAGTTTTTGAAGTCATCCAAGAAACTTCATCCAGAAATATCCCGTATTTTGATATTTTTTTAATTGTCCAATGTATTAGTGTAAGAATGCTTGACATATGACTTCAAACTAAGTTTCGCCTCCATGTCACAATATTTATGTTACGATTCTTTTGTGGTATTCTTATATTTATTTCTTTAAACTTTTCTACAATTTTGCATTCATTGAAAATGCATACATAACTGCCCAAAAATCAGAATGTGATCGATAATTTTATAGCCAAATTCTTAACCTTTTGCCTTATTCTTAGATTTTAGGTTTTTGCTTAAACTTTCTACAATTCTGACTTCATTGATGTATTTAAATTAAATATAAAACTACCGACAACCATAATCTGATTGAAAATTGTATAACCAAATTCTGAAAAAAAAAAAAACATTTAACCTTTATAGAACAGCTTTTAGAGCATTTAAAATAACAAAAGCAATCATGAAAACAAATTGGCACCTTTTTTCCAAGCCCTGCAAATGAACCTCTCTCGAACGAAGCAGATTTTATACTCTTTTTTTTCTAGAGGATATGCTATGGGTTGAAAAGTTGGTTTACATGTTGGAGCTCCCACAACTTCAATGTTATCCGAGTAGCTCACAACTTAAATAAAATATTTGAAGCGTGTTATAATAAAAATAATCTATTTATATTTTCTAATAGAATTATTTATAGTTTTATAAAAGTTCATAGTAAAGTTGTTGGTAGGAAAAATGATGTAGCTGCCTACGTTAGAAAATACCTGCCGCAATACAACCGGCATAACTCAACTTAAATAACGTATTTTAAACATTTTATAATCGAAAACACTATATATTTATAAAAATTCAAATATTTATAAAATTTCAATGATAAAAATGTTGACAAAAAATGATGTAGCAGCTCACTGTTTTATTAATCCCGGCCATTTCACAATGGCCAGGGACTATAGTAATCTAAAGGGTAGTTATAGGCATTAATATCAATGATTCATTATAACAAATAAGACTAATAAGCAATGTTTTGGTAGGGAATAAGCAATGTCTTTATATTTAAATGTATTTTCAAGAGTGCAAATTTCAGCCATCTTATTTGGCCTCTTCTAGAGGCTATAGGCTATAACCATATAATATAATCAGTCTTTTCCTTCACATTTCCTTAGCATTCTCAAATGAGGAAACTAATGCTAGCATTACCTGAAAGCATTAAATGTTATAATTTAATGACTTGCAAGGGACTATATATTATTTCTAGCAAGGGTTTTTTTAACAAGACCTCTATGCAACCATGTTAATAGAGCAACCACATACTCCATATTTGCAAGGGATTGTATATTATTTCTAGCAAGGGTTTTTTTAACACAACCTCTATGCGACCATGTTAATAGTGCAACCACATACTCCATATTTGCATGTAATCTGACATAGGCCAACAATCAAATTTGCATGTAATGTACTGCCCTTGTGTATGGTCCTTGTCCTTCATTGGCACCTCCTACTTCTTTTGTTGGTTGCCTGGCTTTTGCTGTTGCTGGCAAGCTTTTATACTTCTTTTGTTGGATGGCTTGATTTTGATGTTGCTTGGAGACTTTTATACTTCTTTTGTTGGCTGGCTAGGTTTTGCTCTTGCTGGCTTTTGCCTTGCTTTGCTGTTGCTAGGTTTTGTTGTGCTTTTGTTGGCTCGCTGGCTTTTTCTATGGGATATTTGCGCTTTTGCTGTGGGATATTCGCAGAGACCGACAGTGGAAGAGATCGGCAGTCGAAGATGATGGGTGAGAAATTAAGATAAATTGAAAGGTTTACCTTTTTTGCTGGCTTTTATTGATGCTGGGGAATAACACAACCAAAGATGGGTGAGAAGTTGAGAGTAATTGAAAGGTTTAGTTCTTTTGCTGGCTTTTATACTTCTTTTGTTGGCTGCTTTTGTGGTGGGATATTAGTCCTCAACCGAAACTGGGCGAGAAATTGAAAGGTTTACTTCTTTTGTTGGTTTTTATTGTTGGTGGGAAATAACAGAACTAATTTGCTTTGGATATTTCAAGTCTCTGCTTATGCGGTACATGATACGAGGCAGGGAAACATGTAAGACAGGAAAATGTATATGGGAAAGCAGCTATGCAAGAATGATAACTAATCAAAACCAGAGCTCATTAAGGCACAAGAAGGATTTTCTGTGTACCTTCACATTCATCTAACATTCTGAGGGCTTCGCCGCATGCCCTGCTCTTTAGTTCTGAGGCTCTGCATCATGCTCTACCCTTGTTCTGGTAAGTATAAAGGTAGGTGTGCTCCCCTTATTTCTGGAATGTGCCTCCCTTTTTTTTGATTACAGAGGCTGCATCCATACATTCACAATGAGAAGGTCAGAATTGGGTTTAACTCACGGGCATTATAAAATAGTGCCAGAGACTGCATAAATGTAAGCAATCTAATCATTTATTCTTAGAACAACAACTTCAAAGATTATTTTGGTAACATTATCCTAAGCTCTACAATGCAATGCAATGTCCTTACAATGGATTGGAAACACTACAGTCAGGCTTTGGAGTTTACGTGAGTGTCCTTATAATGGATTTGCGCTACTACAGTCTAGTTTTGGAGTTTAACTGAGCGGTTGAAGCCTTTACAATGGAATTGTGACGCACAGTCGGATTTTGGAGTTTACCAATTTTCTCAATAGCCAGTGCACAAAGTGGTGGCTCCCGCCGTCTCTCACTCCTACCCTGATCTGACCGTGTCTGGAATGCACTTTAATGTTGACTTTAATATTGGGTACGATGCCTCGAGTTGTGGTTTTAGGGTTTATCCCGGGCTCTCCGGTTGTAGCCTCACACCTGCCGGTTGCTCCGCCTTTTGTTCACGTTACCCGCGCTTACCTGCTCATTCTTACTCTGCCGCTGTTTGGAGGACTCCGTCTGCAACTGTAATGAACCCTCGCGTTTTCTGTTCTGGTTTATCAGTGGTGACTTACCTGTGTATTGTTGGTGCTCTGCGGTTGTGGGTATGCGCCTTCGAGGCCTGTAACAATGCTCTTTCCTCTACACGATATTATTGTTAAACTTTAGGCACAGTTTGCTATGTTTTGGATTGGCGCTCACGCTGTCTGTGATTTTTGAAGGATTAACTGGTTTTTCTCTGGTAACAGGTTCGCCCCACACTCCAACGCTTCACTTGGTCACGAGGTAAGGTTTCTTTTCCCTGTTATATGACCTGGCCTTTCTGTCGTCCCTCCTCTAATGATTTTCTACCACTGTCAACAGGTATGAGCACTCTCTGGTTCTCTTCGAACCCCAATCTCGGCTCACAGGTAACCCCTTTTCAAACCCTTGTTTGTTCTGTGTTTTATCTCACCGTTTATGAGTGCTTCTTTCGGACGTTAACCTTGTTCGGTTTTGGTGACAGGTATTTACCTGTGATGGCTCTGTCGCTAGCGGTATTCTGCAGTCCTGTTGAATGCTCAAACGCTCCGGTCACGGGTAGCATTCCTCCATTTCATAAGCTGTATTTTTACTGTCGGTTCTGTAAGTTTTAGTAGGTTCCGTAGATAGGATGTCTGACTCTATAGAGGTTAAGTTCCTCTCTGTTCTCGATTCTTATTATCGGTAATATGGCGGTCTATTGATAGGAAACCCCTGTTCGGGTATTAGTCTTCTCGACTGTTGTCTTCTCTGGTAGTTCTGTTGCTCGGTTGTCAATTAAATAAGGTGGGCATATGGTTCTGTATGTTCTGTTTGTATTTGCGAGAGGGTCGCTTGACAAATCGAACCTCCTATTATCGATTTGCGCTCAAGCGCTACAAACCCTCGGCCTCTTGTAACTGTCTGTTCTTAATTTTATGAATCGGAATTTATATGTTAATATATGATTTCATTGCAGCAATGAAACTCTGCCTGTACTGGACTGTGCTCTGTTCTTGTCAATATTTGAAAGATTCTTTCTTAACATGGAATGCGTATCTTTTTCTTTTGCATGTTAGATAACAATGGACGCATGGAATAGTTTACAATGTATGTTTATTTCATTTCTGTTATTTGCTTAACCATGAATTTGGTTATGAGGGTTTGTTAGTTTTTCGAATTACCTGTAGATATTTCGATGCCGAGTCTATTCTCTTGTCTGTGATATTACGCTTGGAATCCTTCACTGCTTCTTCGTTCCTGGTCCGTGACTTGAAACGATACTTGTGTCGTTTCGCCGGTACTTTGCTGGCCTCCTCTTTGTTTACTCCTATGCTGTTTGTTCCTGTTAGAGCACTTCATACGAAATGGCAGACTTTACAGTAATAATAAACACTTGGCATTTGTAATTACAGTAACAGAGAATAATTTGTTAGTTGCCTTTACAGTGATGAAAGAAATAGTTTGAAATTAACTTCTGATAACAAAAGATGCAAATTTGTAATGACTGTGTTTCTCTCTTTTTCTCTTTCGGGGGAGAACCCGTACAATGGTGTCCTTCCTGCTTTTAATCTAATGCACTTAACTGTTCTTGAAAAACTGTCTTAACAGAAAGCAACTGTTTGTCAGTTCTGTAACTGTTTCTAACTACTGTAACTTTTAAAGAACTAATTAATTATTTTTGTCCTGTTACTAGTTTCCTAATAAACTGCAACAGTGTTCCACTACAACTCCTAAATTCTCTCAACCTATAGACAGATAAATAAAATAACCTAAGTAAAAGTAAAGTCACATTACCGACAAGCCTAACACTTGTCCAATAAAAATAAACGACAATTTGTTCTGAGCTTTTCATGAGACTGTCAGCCCTTTAAGTCTCCTCAGAGCTGGATGCTCCTGCATCACAAAGTTTTTGCACTTAGTTGCCACAGGAAAGGTCCCACCTCATCTTAAAGCTTTCTTGCTACCCTGAGCACAATGCCTGCCCTAAGCACACTTAGCACAATGTCAGTAAAGATAGGTCCAAGAGACTTATGCCCAAGCCTCATTACACATTGCTTTCACCCTTAACTTACTGCCTCTTCACCCAACATAGTCTAGCATAATCTAGGCACTATCGCCATGAACCTTTCACCCCTGGCTTCCATTTCTAAAAGCAAGCAAGCTAGCAAGCAGTTGCTCAGCGTAAAAGCCATTGATCCCATCAATTTATAGCAGCAAGTGCAGACCATCAATCCGTGCCACCGGCCTGGAATATCCTTAAGGATCGAAAGCCATGAAATTGAAACTAGTGCACCTACAGTGGGTTGTTCGATTATCCTGATGTCTCTTGTGTTGACATATTAGCAGACATATTATTATGATACGATGTTAAGTGCCATGGTTTAAGCCGTGCATGCTATGTTATGGAGAAGGTGACGCATGTGGCGCTCATGGGAGGGCTGACATCGTCCATGGATGTCATTTTATTTTTATTTTTTTAAGAACTTTATAGACCACCACTCACTTGTGAAACTATATATAGGTATTTTCTTTTAGTTTTATGTAATGGAGGTACCTAGAGAAATTCTAGTGACAAAAATGTGGGAAAAACATTGTCTATTTGATTGCTACAGGGGCCATACTAGACTCGTGTAATGGTTGCGCTAATCAAGTTATTTTCAAAGTTAGTTTTGCATTTTGCTCAGATGGTTTAAAGGGAAATAATTTACTTCGTATTTATGTTCATATATAGTCTTCTTTAGAGTTTAACAACCCATCCCATTAATGTTGCCATAAATGTATTTTGATTTGAATTAAATTCATTCACCTTCATATAATTTACCCAAGAAAAGGGTTTACTCAAACGCTTGCATGCCATACTTGTATTTTGAATGTTCATGGTGTATGCTTGTCTCAGTTCTGTCTTACAACACACCTATGGTATAACCTTCGAAAACTGAAAATAGAAGACATGAATGCTTTTGTTATTTATTCTAGCTTTGGGTCATCTGCACACGTGAAAATTGCAACTTAAAAAAAATGTTGAAATTGTTTTCACGTAATCCTAAAAGATTAGAAAATAATCAAAGCTTTGATTAATTTGGCACTTGAATACCGTCTGATCTCAATTCCATATCCTCAGTCTCACTCTAAGAAACTCAAAACAAAGTAGTAAATGCCAGAAAAGGAAGGATAAAATCCTTGAATTCCACACGCAAGATTCTAAACTATATGTCAATTTTACATTTGATTTAATATTTCATTAAAATTTTGTACATAGAATCATAAGTTGGACAATTCTGTTATGTTACAGAGAGAACGCCGGTACTTTCATCTATAGATCATTTTTTTAGGTGAGATTTTGGATTGATAAGCTTGAGCCTGCATCATCTCTGACAATCTGTAACTTACTAACCCCCTTTTATTTTTTGAACCCTTCCGTAGTTTGCAGCCTGCACTATCAACAAAAGGTCGTAATGGTACCCAGCAGTATCCTCAAGCAAGTGTGATGCTATCAGGCAATCCAACTGCACCATTAGTGAAGGTGAGAGTTGTAGCTTCTGTGAAGGTAGGTGGGTTCTACAGATAATAGGTGTAGCAGCACGTGAGCATTAGTGGTCAGGCTCGAGATAGCTATTACGCTCCACAAAAATAGTAGCACCGTCTCTCGTATATTCCACGTAAGATTCATCTCAAATCCTGAAATAAACGTGTGGACAAATGGGCTTTCTATATACAAGTGGAGGTATTTGAGCTTTGTTGAGCATTCCATTTACAAGTGGAGTTATTTGACCATACATGGTCAGACCCAAGAAGCTTATGGCAACTGTAATTGTACTGAATAGTTGGTATCTATACTAGTATGGCTCTCGTATCTCTTTGTGAACATCGGCTCTTATATGCAGGTAGGCCAAGCTTTTCACGAGCTTGCCTAATAACAACCATACTGGGATAAAGAAACGCGGCGTAAACTGCCTTTCATTAAAGGAGCGCATGCACACCCTCCTTTTGCCTATTCTCTATGATGAGATCATCGAATCATATGGTTTATTGGCAACTTGTCAAGTGTGTCATCTCTCTTTTGTTGTTGCTTTTTATCGGGAGATGATCTGAAAAAGTCCTTATACAAAAAGAAAACTCTGTGTGGCTCTGCAGCTATACAAGCTAGTCTTTCTTTTATCTGTTGATTAATGTTCCTCTCACTCCTCCCCTTAAAGTAGGGACTAGTCTTTCTTTTATCTGTTGATTAATGTTCCTCTCACTCCTCCCCTTAAAGTAGGGACTAGCTGCCGTGTAGCCATCCTTTTTATATATATAAAAATGTTCATTTTGTTGGATGTGTCATTGCATTGTTTTTCCATTTTGCTTTTAAATATGGTTTAGATTTTGTATAACATATTTACCATCTTTTTTTAATTTAAATTATAAGAGTAATTTATATATGAGTTAGTTATGTCCCCGATGGAGTGAGATTCTTGACATGAGTGAACATTTGGATGTGTGCCATCATCTAGAGGTGCCACCTCTAGTTAAATGTTGCGGCAAAAGTTCAGTGTTGAGGGGGTTGTTCTTTTATAGTTGAGTGTGCAATTTTAAATAGGCTATGATGTTTAAAGAATGTTTAAGGTGTGGGACTAGTATAATTGGAAGTGAGCTCATTTCTTGTCTTCTTTTAAATGTTTTAAATGGGTGAGCTTTATATTTATGTTTGGTTTTCTAGTGGAAGTGTCTACTTAATTTTATTGAGAAGTGGTTGTGGGAAGATATCAAGTGATTGAGGGATTAGTAAAGTGTTCAATGGTCATTGAAACTAGTGGCAAAATGTAGATATCCTCTCCTTGAATCTAGATAATTAAATTTTTTGCAGGTTGGATGGAGGATTGCTGACTCAGTAGCACATACAGTGACTAGGTACGTTGACAGGACAAGTTGACTTGTGTTTTTCAAGCCAATGGCAAGCTGGCAAGTGGCCTCACTAGATTGGATCAAATTGGCATGTTCTAATTGGTTGTGGATGGTTTTTTTTGGCCCAATAATAAGTTGCCACGTGACACCCTAGGGTTGTGTAAACTTCTATTATGAACAAACTGGCTTATGGGGGAATCAAACTCATGACCTTCGAGCAAACGTTCCAATGCCCTACAATTGTGTCATCAACGTTTATTAACCCCTAAAGTGATAAAATGTTATTTAAAGTTTTATTGGTATTCATTTGTGGGACGGGATCAGGGCGAAGCCCTAGCCCCTACTCACCCCACTCCCACGAGGCTGCAAGGAGAAGGGAGCGAAGGGCTCGGGTCTAGACCATGTCCAATTTTATAGAACCCTCATGTAACCACAACACGATAGAGGTTTTGAGCTTTCAGATAGGGGGCTCGAGATTAAGCCAAGTTCCAACTCATGTGGCACAAAATAGAACTATGGGCGTGATGTTAGATAGAAGGGTGCGTAAATCGAGGTAAACCCTATCTTATGTGGTACCATAAAACCAACAATGCAGTGAACATGGGGCTTATGCTAATGAGGGCATGCAGTTAGCCCGACCCCCTAGTCTTCTGACCCATGTCGCCCTATTTTTCTACTAGAATGGGGTCACTAGGCATTTAAAGGAAGCAACAAATTGCACCTGAAACAATGCAAATCTCACCAGCACCGAGTGAAAATGTCTCTTGGCAGTTCTATAAAAGGTGGAATTCGGAGAACAATTAGCAAGCACGTCGAGTTTGTAGAGTAGTTAGCAGAAAAACTTCTCTAGAGCATATCTTTCTCCATTTCTGGCCAAATTGAGCCTAGCAAAAGTGCAACTTAGGGTTTTTTACTGTTCAGAGCCATTTTACAGTTTGATCAATGTAAATCCATGAAATCATAGATTTTAGCCCTTAATGAAAGAGGCCCAACATTGAAAGTTGGATCAGGAGATGTAGCCCAAGACGCGTGAACTCCTTTATCATTTTGTTATCTTGCCTTGTTGTGTATGGTATATTTGTTTCTTTTTTTATGCTGCAAACTAATTTAAAAAAAAAACATTAATTTATCTACTTTTTCAAATTGATCCATTGCCAAAACGACATAAAAATATACATGGAAATTTTCCATAAATCTTTGAGTTTGTAATAAAAATCAATTTCTTAACAAATCTCAAGGTTATTTTGAAGTTTTGATTTTGTTTGCAAGTCTTTTCTGATACTTAAAAGGTTGAAGCTGAAAAGGGGAGGAGTGCTTGTAGAACTAAAATCTCAAGTGGGTTCAAAGGAATCCACACATACCTCAAGCTTCATTGGTCATGGCACATGATGAAAGTCATGAAGGGATGTATGAAGATGAGAAAACTTTTAGAAAAATTTTCTTCGAAATGTTTGAAGTCATGAAAGTTCTTTATGAGGAGAAGAACTGAAGGTTGCACGGAGAGAGCTCAAAACCTACAAAAGGAAATTGAGAAAATAGAGACAAACCTCTAAAAGTAAATGGACGGGATGGTGACAAGCCACCACCTTCACATCCATCCTCACCCTTCAGAAACACATCCACATTCTCCAAAGGAACGTGGTAAAACTTCTTTGTTAAAGCTTGACATAAAGTTTGAATTTCCTATGTACAATGGAGAGGTTAATGTTGAGAAATTAGATAATTGGGTTCGTTAGATTGAAGTGTATTGCGAGATACAAAGAATCAAGGATGATGCAACCAAAATTCAGAATGCTTCCCTTAGGTTGGAAAGTTTAGCACTCATTTGGTGGGAGGCCAAAACTTAAGAGTACATTAAGAAAAGTGGTAAGGTTCTTTCCTCTTGGAATGTTTTTTTTGTTGCACTAAGAAGAAACTTTTATGCATTATTATACTTGAAAAAAATTATAATGGATTGGAAAAACTTTAGGCAGGCTAAGGGTCAAAGTTTGCAAAGTTATACATGTGGATTTAGGAAAAGATCTTTGATTTTTGGTATAGATTTATCGTCACAAGACACTCTACTAAAATACATTCGAGGTTTACATAGTTATTTGAGACACACAATTCTAATGTTTAACCCTACAAATCTAGATGAAGCATGTGTATAGGAAACTCATTTAGAAGCAAGAGGTAACAATGTTCCTCGAGAGGGCGGAAAAAAGCCATTTAAAAGTGGAGACAAAGGAAAGGGGAAATTAGAAGGCAAAGCGAAGAAGAATGCTTCAGTCAAGGAGGAGGGAGGAAAACTCACATGTCAAAATTGTTCAAAAGAAGCTCATGATGAAGACCACTATTGAAAACTTCATCCTGAGATGAGACCCAAAATGTTTAACAACAAAGGGAAACAAAAGATTATTGCAACTACACAACATGATTTAGGATCCAATTCTAAGGATGGTACAAAGATCCCAACCATGGGATTAAAAGGTAAGGACTATATTGCAAGTACTAGTTCTTCTAGCAAGCCCATTTAAACTCGAAATGAAAAAGAAAGAATTGAGCTTTTCCATATTAGGGTCATAACAAAACATAACAAAGTAGATATTTTGTTTGAGAGTGGATCTAAGGCTAATCTTATTTCATAGGCCATTGTCAAGAAACTAAATTTGGAAACCATTCATCATCCTAAATCTTATCATTTGGGTTGGGTGTGTAACAATGCACCATTGCAAGTGACAAGAAAATGCATACTTCAATTTTCCATCACTGCAAATTTTATTGATCAGGTAGAACTTGTTGTAGTACCACTTGAAATATGTGGGATGTTTTTGGTAAGCCCATATATATATGATAGGAAAGTCATCTACCATCACCATAAGAAGAAGTATTATTTGTTTAAAGATGAGATTGAGTATATTTTTATAGCACAACACAAAATGTTAAATTTGTTTATTGCGAATGCTAGACAAATGAAGAGGCTTGTTAACACTAGTAATAATTTTTTACTCTTGATGATCAAACCCAAAGATGATACTAAAAAATGAAACCTTCCAAGGATGTGATGAAAAGTTTAAATCTAATTTGGTTGAGATTGTTAACACATATGACAATATGTTTCAGGAACCCGAAGGATTGCCTCCTAAAAGAGGAATCCAACATGATATCCAATTGCAACAGGATTTTACTCTTCCAAACATCGACATGTATATGATGTCAGTCACAGAGAATCAAAAAATCAAGAAAGAAATCCAATAGTTGTTCGATAAAGAGGTCATCAAACCAAGCACATCGCAATGCGGGTCTCTTATTGTGTTGGTACGAAACAAGGATGCTACATGTCGCATGTGTGTGCACTTTAGATCCTTAAACAAAATTATGGTAAAGAGCCACTATCCTCTTCCTTGAATTGATGATTTACTTGATCAATTAAAAGATATTGTTTATTTTGCTAAGTTGGACATGAAAATTGGCCATCATCATATTACGATTGCTAAAGGAGACGTATAGAAGAAAACCTTCCAAACAAATCAAGGTTTGTTCGAATGGTATTTTATTCCATTCGGGCTTTGTAATGGTCTTGCAACATTCATGAGAGTTATGAATGATGTTTTAAGAACTTTCCTTGCTAATTTTTGCGATAGTTTATTTAGATGACATACTTATTTTTAGCAACACTCATGAAGCGAATGTTAAGCATGTTAGGAAATTTCTATATGTCTTAAAGAAAGTTTTTTTTTTAAATATGTCTAAATGTGAATTTGGAAAAACCTCCTTACTCTATTTTGGGCATATTGTTGGAGGGGGTGAATTGAAGATAGATCCCTCAAATGTCGAAGTCATTTTGAATTGGCCTAAACCCAATAATGTAACAAAGGTTAGAAGCTTTTTGGGAGCAACTAAATATTGGAAAAATTTCAGTTCTAATTTATCATCACTTGCAACTCCATTACATACTTTGACAAGTTTGAAACAGGTTTTTCAGCGGGGAGGCAAGTAGCCAAAAGCCTTCAATGCACTAAAAGAGAGAATGAGTACAACACCAGTTCTTGCACTTCTTGATTTAAGGCATCCATTTGACATAAAAATCAATGCAAGTGCCTATAGTATGGATGCCATCTTGATGCAGCATGGTAAGCCTATTTGTTACCATTCTGAAACTTTAATGGTGCAGTACTTAGCTATCCAACATATGAAAAAGAATTGTATGCTTTGGTCTAATGTGGGAAAAAATGGAGACATTATTTGATGGGAAAGGAAACTATCATTCATAGTGATTATCAAACATTGCAATACTTTCAATCACAAACCAGGTTACAATAAGGGAGAGATTTTAAATAGATGTGTTTCTTGTAGAAATTCCACTTGGTGATAACTGGAATAAAAAAGGCATCTATAAAAAAGTTGTTGATATGCTATTTAGAACAATTGTTATTGCATCCATTCTTAAGAATAATTCTATCATGCACGAGTTCCATGTTGAAAAATATGATTTAGATGAATATTTTAAGGATTTATATGCAACTTTGCATCAAGGTAACCATGTAAGGAATTAGATTACCATGTTCATGATAAGTTGTTGTATCATCTCCACAAGTTATGCATTCCACAAGGTCAAAGAATCGACATAATAAGGGAAGCACATACTTCTCTTATTGCTGGAAATTTTGGTGTAGGCAAGATGGTGGCACAATTATAGAGGTATTGTTATTGGCCACGTATGAATCAAAGTGTGTCACGATATGTAAGAGGATAATCTTTGTTTTGTACTAAGCCTAACAATAGAAGGTTAGGATTGTATACTCCACTTCCAGTTCCTTCCCTTCCTTGGCAAAGTGTTTCTATGGACTTTGTAGGAGGACTACCTATGTCTAGGAAAAATCATGATTATCTTCATGTTGTGGTCCATCATTGCAAAAAAATGTGTATGTTCATGCCTTGTAAGAAGGAGGTTACAACTGAACAGATTGCACAAATGTTCTTTAAAAATGTATGGGTGCATTTTGGGTTTCCCACATCTTTTATTTTTTATCAAGATTCTCGATTTTTTGGGAAATTTCCATCAAGATTATTGGGACTCATTGACACCAAGTTGAAGAAGAGAATAAAATTCTATCCACAAACCGATGGTCAGATAGAAGAGGTGAAAATGATTGTAGTACATCTTCTTCGTAGATATTGCAGTAGACATCCTAAGCTTTGGGATGAACATTTACACTACATTCACCATTCTTACAATCAGGGCAACAATTCATCGACTCAAACATCTCCATTTGAGGCATGCTTGGGATTCTTACTCAAATCTCCTTTAGATTTTATCTTTGGGAAAGATGTTTCTATTGATGGACATTGTGACTTAGATAAGGCCAAGCGATTTATTGAACAAATTTAATTGGTGCCTCAGATGGTTCAAGAACTATTGGGAAAGAGTCAAGCCAAGTATAAGACAAGTAATGATAAGCATGGTATTGACCATATTTTTTAGGTCGGAGAAGAAGTTTGGATTTACATTAGCAAGGAGAGGCTTCAGTGAGAAGGTAAAAAACTTAAACCAATCATATATGGACCTTTTAAGACTTTAGAAAAGATTTGTAATAATGTCTTCTAGTTGGATTTGCCTCCATATATACAATTTATGCAGTTTTTAATGTTGAGAACTTGAGATTATATGAGCATCCTTTGATTGAATATCAAGGAGAGAATGTCAAAATTCCTTTAATAGAAGATTTTCCTCATGAATATCTTGAAGAATTGTAGCAAGATACTATCCTTGATAGAAAAACAAAGAACTTAAAGAAGAGAGAATGTGGAGTACCTTCATGTGGGGCTCAAAGGTACAAATCCAAATAAATCCATATGGATTGAGATTGGAAGGGTGAGGGAAATGTACCCTCGTCTGTTTGTTGGCTAAAAATAGTCTTTTAGAGGTCCAAAAGCTTCCATTGGGGAGGAATGATTCGGGATCAGTATATCTCATCTCCTTGAATCTAACACAACTTGAATAACTCAAAACTGATATCGTGTTCATAATATTTTCTTAAATAGATAAAAAAAATTCAGGTTAGATGCAGGATTGCTGATTGGCCAAGTTAAATAAAGACGCTGACTATGTTTCTCAAGCTAATGGTAGGCTGCCAAGTGGCCTCACTCGATTGGCTTGAATTTGGAGGTTCTCATTAGTTGTGGATGGTTTTTGTTGGCCCAATGATTGGGTGCCACATGACCCAATCATAGACTGCCACATGGGACCCTGGGGTTGTGTCAAATTTTGTTATGACTGAACTCACCTCTAAAGGAATTGAAGTCATGACTTCTGAGAAAATGTTGTTGCACTCTACCATTGTTCTATGGGTATTTATTAACCCCTATAGAGGAAAAATGTTATTTAAAGTTTCGTTGGTGTTCGTTTGGGGGACGAGGTCAGCGCTAAGACCTAGCCCCCAATCACCCCATGGCCACGAGGACATAAGAAGAAGGGATCTAAGGGCTTAGGCCTATCTCTGGCCCAAGGTTTTAGAACCCTCATGTAACCATAACACAACAGAGGTTTGGAGCTTTCAGACATGGGGCTCGAGACTAAGCCGTGTTCCAAGTCATATGGCAGAGACATAACTGTGGGTAGGGTGTTAGACAGATGGGTGCATAAATCAAGGGCTACCACTAGGTTATGTGCCAGCATAGAAAAAATAGCGTGAGAAAAATAGGACCTATGGCAATGAGGGTGGGTAGTTAGTACCAGGCCCTGGGCATATGGCCAATGTGGCCCTATTTTTTTGCTCAAACGGGTCATTGGGTATTTAAAGGAAGTGACAAATTTCACCTCAAACATCGCGAATGTTTCCAGTATCAGGCGACATTTTTTCTTGGCGGTTTGGGAAATGGTGGAATTTGTAGAACAGTTAGGAGGGAAGTCTAGTTTCTAGAGCAATTAGCAGCAAAACTTGTCTACAGCATAACTTTCTTAGTTTCTAGCCAAATTGAGCCCAAAAAGACCCGAACTTGGGGTTTTTACTGTTTTTGTTCCATTGGAGACATTATTTTTACATTATGACCATTTTAAATCTATTAAATCACATTTTTGAGAACTTAATAAAAAAGGCTCAACATTGGAAGCTATACCAGAAGATGTAGCCCAAGAGTTGTGAACTCATTTATCATTTTGATGTCTTATGTTGTTGTGTATAGTATATTTGTCTCTTTTATTATGTTGCAAACTGAGTTAAAAGACCGATTAATTTATGTACTTTTATAAATTGATCCATTTCCAAAAAGACATAAAATTTTACTTGCAAGTTTTCCATAAATCTTCAAGTTTGTAATACAGGTCATCGAGGATGTCATTTATCATGGAATTGAATGGTGGTATGGCCTCTATATTTTAATCTTCCTCCCTTCGTTTCCTATTTCATTGAGGTTTTCTACTCTATGCTCTAGTCTCTCCAGTATTGTGCAGTTGAGTGGTTTCTTGATAATTTATGTCTTGTTGCAAAGCCTTTAATGTTAGTTGCATTTGTCGACACTATCTTACAATCTTGGTTCATTCTCGCAGTTTGTTATAGTTTGTTAGCCATCTGGTGCTTTTGAGTTCTTACCACATTATGTCCTCTATTCACTTTATATTATGATGCTTGTTCTCTTGAGGTGGTTGTGATAGAAGTTTTTGAGTTGGAATTTGGTTTTTAGCATTTGTTTGGTTTGAATTACCTGCTCTCTATCTAGTTAGTAAAATGGTATCGAAGTACTAAAATTGTCTTGGTTGGTCTAGGTTTTGCAATGTTAATAATTTTGTTCAAGGGACTCAGTCATGTGCTTCACTTTTACTTTTACTACTCATTTCCCTCAATTTTTTCTTGTTATTTGTTCCTTTTGTGATGCCCTATTAGTATTCAGTTTGGTTTGTCCAAGTGGTACATCTTCGACCTTTCCTAGTTTGAGAGGGAAGGGTTTCCATTTTTTAGGGTCCTAGTGTTTATTGAAAACTACTTCAATGCCTCCTCACAAGTAATGACCTCGAAGAAGGGTGGAGGGGTAAATATTGGTAAGAAGAGGTACCATCCTTTACATATGATTCCATGGGCACCCTCTTAGATGCAGTCCCTCTAGTAGTTCAAAGGGAGATCTTATTGCTGGAAAGAAAAGAGGACATTGGTCACCCTTATCACTTAGAATCATAGGTATATGGTGATGAGTTGATATGGGTTCCAGACCTTGGTAATTCTTGGATGAAACAACTTTGTTGAAAAGTGTACAACAAGAAATGCGAAATTTAGAATGTGCTAAAAATAAGACTCCTAAAAATAGCATGTCTGAAAATAGTAGTTTGGCCAGGGAGTTCATTGGCCACCTTAGGTGAGAGGTGAAACTGCTAAAAAAATACAAAGTTATAAAAATAGCATTTATGGGTCCCTTCATATTTTTAGTAGTCCCTGGTCTAACTATAGGAAGTAAAAAACGAATTTGGTCTTACTAGTAGTTTAAAATATTAATTAATTAATCTCCATGAGTTAATTAGTTATGGAAAATTAAACTTGAAGTCTTTGTGAGATCATGCCATTATTTTCTCTCTTGATTTAGGAATCTATCCCTTGATTAAAGGAGATAAGGCTCAGTTCTATATTGAGAGGATCGGTTGACTTAGTTCTAACTAGTCAAGTCTAGTTAGATTATTTAACAAGTTAAATTTTCTATATTCAATTTGTTAATTCTTGCATGCATGTGACAATTGATAACTGAGTATTCTCTCATGGGTAACTAATGCATTTCAATTCAGACAAAAACCCAGTTGAGATCAGATGAGGGACAGTGTACTATCAGATGCTAGGATATTTCTAGTAAGTATTCCTTGCACGAGGAAGAAATCTATTTTCTTCTATGACTACGTAGGTGGACCTGAGGTGACAATAGGTATGATTAGTCCAATTTTCAGCCTATATAATGAGGCCTAAGTAGTCCATGATTATCACCTTCTGATTACAGAGAGAGCAAGAGAACCATTGAGTTGATTCTTTTTGTATGTGGTCGAGGATCTACACTTGATTGATAATACAGTGTTGGCATTTTATGCTGGTCCTTTCCCTAGTGATATATCTTATGTTATGTGTTATTATTTTTATTGATCAGTTATATGTGTTTATGCTTGGTGATGATCATGAAATCAATTTTTCTTCTACTTAATGTATTGTAGAACTAGATCAAGTATTATGCTTTAGGACATTTCATATATTAGTTTGATCTATCGCTGAAATTTCTACATGGTATCTGTTGAACTGGTAAATCCCCTCTACCGACAGAGGCGATCCC
>APFE030746205.1:0-13923 GCA_000404065.3 Pinus taeda
CTCTTCCTCTTGATATGTGTTTGCATGTTTCACAAATTTATTCAAATGATAATTAGTATACATCACCTTTACTAATGAGATCAAGGAGATCAATCCACTCATCCCTAATTGTTCTAAGTAAGAGGGTTTTTAGTGCATCGGATCCTAAATGATGTAGTTTTTCCCTCTTAACATTATACATGAACCTCTCTATTAGACCTTAAAGCCTCTCATCTTATTTTTTATTCATTCTAAGTATTTCTTCCTTAAGATCATGATATTTATATTTTCATAGAAATATCTTTTTCATATCATTCCATGATATCATTTAATTAGTCCCTAATCTTGTTATCCATTTAAGAGCTCTATCCTTCAATGTTATCAGAAACGGTTTCAATATTTGAGTGCTTAACAAGTAGCCATAAGATCTACAAATAATTTATAATTCAAAGAGAAATGTTTATGAATCCTCTCACCTTTGACCATGAAATATTGGAATAAAATATGGAGGGATGTTCTGCACGTGCACACTAACATCATTATTTTAAATTGGTAATCCAAGAGGATATTCTTCATTGTCATCATATCTATCCATTTATTCTACCTTTTTTCTCACCTGTTATTCTTCTACCTACAAAAACGATTGGTGATGTGGCTCTTACTACACCATGTAAGCAAATGGGGGGGTTTTGTGTTAGAGGTTTTTATTTTTTTATGACTGATTGAAAACACTAATGCAATAATTTATTTTATTTTATTTTATTTTTTAAAATGAATGAGCCTAATGCAATTTTTTTTTGTATTATATAGAATCTAAAAATAAATGAATCATCTAGGGAAAAAAACAATGCATACTTTGACACCTCCCCCGACAACAACAAAAAAGCCAATGAGCCTTGCTATTGCAACAAGAATGTTGCAACTCCCAAGGCTACCAACTTTAATTATCAACCCGAGGTTCACACAAAATTAAGAGGTATCAAAAATATAAGTGCAACATACAACATGTCCTTCCTTCACTTTCATGATCTAATGGAGTGAATGTACTAAAATCAGATCCTAAAATAATTTTAGAAATGGAAATGCTACAAGTGGAAACCTTAACCTATTGCAAGAAAGAAAATACAAGCAATGAAACTTATTAGAATTGCATAAAATAAATATCATGAACTAAATGTCAGTTATTCCATTTCAAATATTTTTTATCCATTAACTGAGTTCATTGGATGTGGAAACCAAGAAAATCATCATTGTATTATCCAATTCATAAATTTTTCCAAGTGGAATCACTCAAAAATACCTTTGTTAACCAATGCTAAAAACTAGCATAAAATTACTAGCCTAAAATCTAGAAAATTGAGAACTAGTGAGCTAGTAAATTTATCAAATGCCTAACCTAACCAAGTGAAAATGAAATGGCATAAATTATGTTATGAAATAAAATGTTCTAATATCATGTAATTGGAATCAAATCAATTTAATCTCATGAGATTGTTTTAAAAAATAGAAGAAATTTACTATTATCTTCCATAAGCGACTTCCTGATATCTAGATTTGGGAATAAGAAAAATAATCCAAGTATCTCAATGATTACTATGACCTTCCAAATATGTTACAATTATGAAATAATTATTTTCATCCTACAAAATAAATTATTTCAACGATTTAAACCAATCCTACAACAATAAAAACATTAATACCAAATGTAGAAATAGAAAAAAAACAAGAAGAAGAGATGCATGTGAATAAGAAGTGAAAAGAAGAGTAAATGATACATAAGGGATCTAAGGCTCCTATACTCATACTCAATGAAAATCAGATTCCTATGAAGAAGGCCAAGATTGAGAAGTTGAACATGGCACTGATCTTCATTATTTCCCTCAATACAATTACATCCCTGCAAGAAATGATAATGGGGTTGCAAAAATATGATTTTTGTTGATGAGAAGACTTATAAAAATCAACCCCTAGAGGAAAACTCGACTTGGTACTTATAAAAATTATTAGGAAGCATTCCCAATCAAAGGAGGAAGCTTTACCCTCCAAAATCCATCCAATAGTGAATCTCGTTCCCAACACTAGGAATCTGCATTAAATGACCTGAAACACATTCCCAGATTTTCTCAATAATTGGAGCTCCAGAATGTGGGCAATAATTTTAGAATATATTATTGACTTATTATCAAATAGTGATGCTCCTATAGTAGGGATAAGGTACCTAAATTACCTCCTCCTCCAAATCTCCATAATCTAACTAATATTCTCATAATATTCTACAAAATTATATAATATTAGGCACTAATATGCAATTATGCATAAACCTTCCTAATGAACATATTAAAGTTAAAAATAAATTAAATAATGAAAAATAGAGGTCTAATGTGTTGAAGAATGATATGATGGGACTTAATTTATGTCTAATTTGGAGGCCCATTGGTAACCACTTCACCAATTGTGTTTGTTTATCATATACAAATGAATGAATATATTTGTATGAACATTTGTTTGCTACATCAGTTTCCCCATTATATTGACAATGATAAGATGAACTATAAGATAATTTAATATCGAGACAAGAAAATAATTTAGTCCAAAAATTTCCAATGAAAATACGATCTTTGTCACTGACAATAATATTTGGTTCTCCATGCAACTTTTGAATTGTTTCAATAAATGTAATAGAAACTGTATTAACTTTGAATGGATGAGAAAATGGAAAAAGGTGTTCATACTTGGTAACTCTATTAACTACCACCATGATGACACTCTCTCCTTTAGGAATTGGTAAATATATGAGAAAATTCTTTGAAACCTCCTCCCAAAGTTGACTTGGAATGCATAAGGGTTGTAACAAACCTAGGGTCTTAATTGTCTCAGCTTTATTTTGTTGAAACACCAAACATTCCACAACAAACTTCTGAATATGAAACTTAAGGCCATCCCAAAAGAAAATCCTTCTTAACCATGTGCTAACTTGTTATGAATCTTAACTGTCTTCTTAACAGAGATGCATGAAATTCTAGAAGAATTTTTTGTTGGAGTTGGGAATTCTTACAAAGGTATAAGAAATACTTGTACCATAATGGATCATTTTTGTAGATAAATGTAACATATATATTGGGATCATGTTGTAACATTTGAATGACTATCCACACTTCTTCATCATTCTTCAATTCATCCCTTTCTTCGGTTATCTAATCTAGTTGGATAGTAGAATTGGAACAAAGCAATGCTTCGACATCCTCATCATTTGTTGATAGTGCATCTACAACAACATTTTTCTTCCACTTTTTGTAGTTTATTTCAAAGTCAAACCTAACATCTTTGTCACCCATTTTTTCTCCTCTCTTGAAGATAATATTTGTTCTAAACATTATTTAAGACTATCATGATCTGTTTGATAATAACCCTCCATTGCTATCATACTGGACCAAAGATAAAGTGAAATATAGCAGAAATCTAGGTCTTGGGGGTAGAAATATAAGTAAATACTCTATTACCAAATAAATAGAGGGAATTTAAATGCTTGGAAAACAAGACACCTTGAGATGAGATTCTTTCCAAATGAAAACCCAGTGGTGAATGGGAATGGATAATTATTTAATGATAATAATCCTAGATCAAATGTTAGATAAGCTTAATGGATGGTAGATAAATATCCATTAAGTTTCATAGATAGAGAAGTATGTTAAGCTTAGGAAAAATATAAATCCTCATGGTAGAGGGAGTTGATATTTTATGGGAAAATCCTAGGAAAGTGGATAAAAAGATCCACAAAAGTGGGATGACTATTAAGGAAACCATATCATGAAAAAGGAAATTAAATGCCCATTGAAGGAATCAACAAGAGGTTTCTTGATACTTGGGCAAGTATTCAAAGGTTAGGGATGAGTTGGAGGATGCTAGTTCTAGGTTGGGTTGTGGTGTTCAATTTCCCAAGTGATACTTTGTAAGCTAATCTTGTTTGAATCAATTAATCACATAGGATGTTTTTGAATCCTTTAACTTGTTATTTTTATGTGGTTTATATCTCATATATATATGTGTGTGTGTGTGTGTGCGCGCGATAAGCTGATTTGATGCACTTAGATGTGACAATATCTTGTCACAAATGTAAGTGAAGTTTTTATAGGAGGTTAAATCATAGCACTTTGTTGTTAACATTACAAATTGAAAATTTACTAGAAGATTATCGGATGTGAGAACCGAATGTCCCCATTAATTTTTGCTTGGTTTGACATAATCAATTTTCTAATTAGATTTAGTTAATTTAACATGTTTCTCCTTAAATTTCTGAAAACATTATATTGAAAACCCCACCCATAAAAATAGGCACGAAAACAGGCCTCTAGGCTCGTGTTGTTATGGCAAGATCTAAGATTAAAAGCAAAGGAGTAGGGTATGATTATCATTACCTGAGATTCATCTTGTGGGAAACCTTGAGCTTAGCTATACTATAAATCACCTGTGACATATTTTAGGAAAGAAGATAAATTGTCTGTATTAAAAAAATGGCATAACATTTGCAATTGCACGACGAACATGGCACAAGTAAATAAAACATATATTAAGACATTTCAATTTTCATGGTGATAAAGTCTATGATATGATGATATAAAAAATAATTTATATGGTGTGATTGCAAGTATTAGTCAATCTAATTTCCTTATAGGTCGGCTTCACTTTGGAAGTGCACTACATCAAAATCAATAACCACTATGGGTAGACGACAAGGTCCAAATTCTGCAAAATGAATTAACCTTGTTGCGGGTTCGATTTATGTCGATAGAGGGAAATTTAGTGCAACAAATTTCAAGTGTTTTAGGTCTAAATATAGAGAGAGAGAGTGAAAGGCTATGTCCTTTAGGAGTTTTCTCTTAAGAGAATCTAATTTCTAAAGAGTTGGGAGGATTCAACAAGTCATGTGGTTCAAGGTTAATCCTTAGTGTTTTTCCAAAAGATTGAACCCATCTGAGAATCTCTATGATAACAAGAATAAAAAATTTAAATAAATAAGGTTCAACCTTGTTGTGTGAACTATTGCATCATTGAGGGATTTGGGTTGAACTAAGTATAATAAATAATGAATTTGAATTCATCAATAAGGATAATAAGGATGTAGATGCATGTATAATTAAAGGAAATTTGATATGAAAGGACAATATCTTGTATTAATTCATGAGCTAGTTGCATTACAATTTCATGGAGGTGAAATGTCATCAAAATATAAGATTTCACAATTTCGTGGAGATGGAATGCTATCAAAATATAAGTGTTGACAATTTAGTGGAGATGGAATTTCGTCATAATATAAGAATTTAGTTGTTACAGTTGTCTAATTATATCTCCCAAAATCACAAGGATTGGTTTGATTGCACCCTCCTAGTTTGTCCATGATCTTCCTAGTAAAATTACTCAATTACGTTAGAAATATACCACTATAGATACCACAAGCTTCCAATTTTCTAAGACACATAACAATTTCATTCCAATTTAATTGGTTGTTTGGCTAGGCAGTTGCATTAACAAGTGATTTTTGAAAAGCCGTTGCAACAGGAAAATCTTAGGAATTACACTTTAGGAAAGGAGTCAAATATCTCAAAGCATATACTCATTTCCACTTAGAACATGTTTGATCGAGATTTTGACAAAGTGAAGGAGGCTACATAATCACTCCATGGATGATTTGAACATCACATAACTATATTGATACATGTATTAAGAAAACCCATGTGATAATGATTCTTATGGACCCGTGTTCATATCTGGATGATGCAGGTGCTTATGGGACCTAAATTTTGGTTCAAAAATTGGACTCATAAATTATCATTAAATGAATTAATTAATGTTAGGTACACATTCATGATGTCACTTTACCAAACTATGACATAATTTAAAAATTTTCCCCTTCTTATCCAAAGAAATGGTTTGAGGCATTGATAGATTCATAGCATTTTTATTTTAGTAGTAACTTGATGAATTGACTTGTAGAGGAGAAAAATAGGGATAGTTTAGAAAAAGTATTAATATATAGAAATAAAGTATGTATTTTCTTGATTTAGGTTAAATAAGATTTTACCTTCAAGTCGAAAAGAAAATTAAAAGTATATAGAGATATATTGTTTTTCCTACAGGAACAATTTTAATATTTACTAAAAATAGTGAAATTTCTTAATATATAATTCTCTCTTGGACTGGAAGTGATTAAGACATCGCTATATTTTTTTATGAATTCAATCAGAAATATCCTAATGTTACAATGATTATAGTCCTTAATATAGAAGCTTTCCTGAATGTCTTAAATTCATAAGAGATTGGAAGATGACAAAGCATCACTCAAGTCAAGAAAATAATCCCAGAGTATTATTATAATAAAAGAATGGTAACTCTCACATTTTAGCAATAAGAACAAAGGATTTTATTAGCTAAATTTATATTAATTCTCTTGAATACATACATAATCACCATTAGCTATGCATGAAGAAACAAAAAAGTGAGTAGACCTCGAGGGACATGACAAGTGGTATTAGACATCCTAGGTGCAATACTGAGACCTAAACACCCAATCTAGATCTATATTAACTTAGCATATCCCAAACTCACCACACACATCAAATGCCTTAAAGTGAAAAACTCTTTTAGATTGAAATAAAAATTTAATAAAAATTTGATAAAAATAAATTAAATAAAAAAAATTTACTAAACTAAAACAATAAAATATTTTGGCCACAATATAATAAAAACTAAAAATAAGAATAAATATAATACAAAATAAATTAATATAATAAAATAAAACATGACTAATTACCATTATTAAACCATTTGTCCGCAAGGTTTTCACAACCCATTGTTCTTTTCTCATGGTATTATTCTATAATCTAGTGTATAAAATAAAATTATAAAATTATTTACTTAAATAAAATAACTACTTGGACCCTAAATTATTTATGTTATTTATCTCCAATTTTTTTTCTTAAATAGTCAATCACACAAGCTTCTAATGTATGAAAGTGTATTAAAATTACCTCTATTCTGTTTTTATGAAAGTGTATTAACTTCTTTAAATATTTTGAAAATGTTCCTTATGTTTTTATGAAAGTGTATTAACTTCTTTAAATAACCTGGCTCTAGACTGTACCGAATTTCAAATCCATCTGCCATTTACGTTCAACAAAATGACGTGGAAGCACAGTAAGACATATTCGTTGATTTTATCAAAATGAATATTAATGTTAAAGTGCCGAGTATTACTATTTCCAAATTTGAATTATATTGGAAGCTTCTGGTAACCCTGGTTGACCATTTTTGCGGAAGAGACATACAAGAAACAGATCGTATTGAAGGCATGCGAGCGGGACAGGGCCATCTTGAAGACGACCCAAAGTCATAGATGTGTACCCTCTTCAATAAACAGGTGTTTGACAAATACCATCCAGAAACTCCAATGGGGAATTATTAATAGAAGTAGCCTTGAGATTCTTCTAGTTTGCTATCTCATTCACTCAGATTCAAATTTCTAGAAGAATGTTGTACTCAATACTGGAGGTTTTGGCCGGTACACAAATCTTAATTTTAAAAACAAACACAGATATGTAAACTTCAAAGTAATCAAACCACTCACAAACATGAAAATTCGAAAGTAAGCAAACTATTTTTGAAATGTATTTGTAGCATTCTTCATGTTAATATGTTAAATTAATATTAATCTCAATATTGATATTTCTTTTTATTTTCTTAATTCAATATACTTTTTTAATTCAACATATTAATATAAATTGAATATATTGGATTCACATTTATAAATGTTTACATATTTTTTAAAATTAAAATTGTGTTCTAAAGTGATTATATGTTTTATAGGTTTAGATCCATCTAAATTCAAGATCTACCAATGACTAAGAGCAGTGCAATATTTGTGCACTTTAAGAGATTTGATAAAAAAGAACCCTTTGTCAGATAAGAAGTTAATATGAGTATATAATGGTTTAATAACTTGAAAAACAAAAAAATTCACTTAAATCTCCACGCCCTCAAAGCCATAAGATAGGTATTTCTTCCTCATAGCCACAAGAGAGTTGTTTGTTTGGGGATCTCAGTGAAGGAAGAAGAGAGGCCTGCAATAATTACCATGGTCAATTAATACTCATAATTCTATCTTAGCGGATCTAATCTCTTTTCAACACATCTCAAGAGATTTGATCATGTGATAGATATGAAGTTAAGATGGATTAGGCTAGTTTAAATTAATCCTTTAAATAGGCTATGTTCCAAGTGAATACCATGGGTCAATACCATGGCTTATGAAAACTAGGGGCTTGGAGTTGTAAATACCATGAATATTATTATTATTTTATATTAAAGTTTTTTTTTTGGGTTAATTATTATTATTTTATATTAAAAGTTTTTTTTGGGTTTAAAGTATTTACATTAAGCTAATCCTTATGTAATTTTATTTAGTCAAAATGGTGAAGTTTAAGTACATCTCTTCTGACAACCACAATTAAGATTATTTGAGAGTATTTAGTCAAAATGTTAAAGTTTCCGACAACCACAATTAAGATTATTTGAGATTATTTTCACAAGAAATCAGATTGGTAGATTAAGGGGGACTAGTTTAGTGTGATTCATCATCACATGAAAAGTCAAATCATAGCCTAGAGTCAAGACTAAAAAGGGCAAGAAAATAGCTACTTTTAACTCTATAGGAATAGGGATTTTATTTATTTATTTATAGTAATTAATAATAAATTAAGAATCAAATATAATTATATGTAGATATATACATACTGGGTCTTGTAAGTTATAATATAATATATATAATTAATTGTAAAAATAATTGTTTTTCAACACTTTTTCCTATAGCCCTTAGAAGGTCTTAACTCCCTTTTTAAGTTGCCCCTATGATTTTACTTTTCATAAATTCATGATCATGAACCACACAGGTTGGTTAGAAAAGAGCCCCCCTAAATCTACCAATGGGATCACACAAGCTTGAATTTGAATATCACAATTAAGATTTAAAGTCAAAATCCCGCCGCCCCCCACACTAAAGTCCAAACATTAGCCCTATTCTTGCACACTAAAGTCCAAAAAGTAGCACTATAGAAAACTCTTATATATATCAGTAATTAGAAATCATGAACTATAGTGCAACTATCAACACATACCATACTCCATTAATATAAAGTCATGAGCTAAAGGGAAACCATGGACCTATATATATTAATGAGCTTCAAACCAAAGTTACATAAAAATAATGGAAATTCCTCCATTTGTTATAGAAAAACCTTAATGATTGGATGGTCATGAGTAAAAGGACAAATAATTAGGTACATCTAGCTAAGTGAAAAAAAAACAAGTACATATTACTTAAAATTGTAAAAGCCACTTCTTACACTCTTACTCAAATGTGCAACTAATTTCTTGGGAAATTCTAGGGTCAAATATAGGTACAAAACATAACATCCCAACTAAGAAAGTCATAATTTTACCAAAACCAATAAAGATAAAAAAATCCTTTTACACATGTGATGAGGGGTGATATGAGGTGCTTAAGTTGGAAGCTTCTAGGGCCTCAAGTGTAAGGGTGAATAATTCTCACATTTGCCAAGTTCTACATGAAAATTTGATTAGGCCTAATGATTACCAAGAGGTGTTGCATCCTAGATGATCACACTAGGTAGAGTTTGTGAAAAAAGAAAGATGTGGAGTTTTATGGAAAGAAGAGTCCCCTTATCATTGTTTCCCATGATGATCATTGTTGGGAATATCTCTTGATATATGGACCCTCACCAAGTCACACTTTCATTTTCACATTACTTTGTAAGTTCTAAAAACTATCTACACCAAGTTTTAATATCTTAAAACAAGTAATAGATACATATGTGGCTTATGTAATGCTACATAGGATAACACGTGTTTAAAGTATTATTATGGATACTTAAATCATGATGTGAAAAGTACAAAGCACATTTGTTGACATCTAAATGCCAATGTGACATTTTAGTGATTACACACTACCCTAACTCCTAATAATGCAATGGCATAGATCCCTTATATAGTGGCATCCATTCTAATATAGGTAGAGAGATAATGTCATATATTGAGAGGCATGATCCACCAATCTCTAGGAATATTGCACAAGAAGCGTGTTAAGTAATTCTCTTCTAACAACTTCTTACAATAGTTTCATTATTTCTCCCTACAACTTAGTATGAAGTATACTTTCCCTTAATTAAATTCACAATAATAAATTTAATAATAATAATATTAATTCAATTAAACAAAAGATATAACATATATTTTTATGTGTGGGATGAAATAAAACTAGCCTACATCCATTTAACTCTCAATCTACCAAGGATGCAAATTTACTTCGATTCTAAAAGAGGTTTTCACTTATATCTTCTTAAATAATGGAAACATTGGAAAAACCATTGGTAGTCAAAAGTGCAACAAAAAACTAGCAAAGATAATTAATAATGGCATTTATTTATTTTATTTCACTTTTCTTAATTTAATTTAATTTATAATTTTATTTTCATGTAATTTTAGAGACTAAAAAATGTTTACACATGAAATTAAAACATCTCTTAGATAGTTGAATTGAGGCTTAGATAGTTGAATAAAATAGTAAAGTAAACAACATCTATGATTTTTTCTTTTATATAATTTAAGGTATGATAACTAACTCCATTAAATTATCAATTTGACTTTTTGACTTCGGTCCCTAAGTCAAAATTAACCGTGGATCAAGATAGCCGTTGCTCAGACTATCAAACTATTTAGCATGCAAATCTGGATCTGTTTCTTCAACTTGTCCTCACGATGAACCACACTTGTTGGTTAGAAAAGCGTCGACAAATGTTTGTCTACATCTGATTTATGCCGAAGTTAAATCTTTCAATCTCTTAGATACTACGGTATAAAAAAATCCAAATACAATTATATATAAATATATATATATATATAATATATTATATATATATATATATATTATAAAAACATAAATTCAAATCACATAAAAAATAAAATAAAAAAAATGAAAAACTAAAGGTTTGACATGACTTAGCTTGATAAATTGCCAAGTTTATATACATATGTTTTATAGAAATTTGTAACACATGTAAATTATTTGTATGTAAGTAATTTCTATGTATATCATTACAAATAAATAAAACAAGTGACTAATTAATGAAAAAAAACTTATGTTCTCAACTCATAAAATTAGATTTCATGATGTATAAGAAGGTGTTGTTGTCCAAAGTTAGTAATATTTATTTATTTGTTTGTTTTTGTCTTTTGTAGTAAGCTTTTGAGAAAAAGATTTTATTATGTTTTACCACTTTTAAACATTTTCTATCACGAATTTTACATTTCTCATTGATAATTCTTCGTCTTCTTCTTTAGCTATTATTTTTGCATGAGACCTTGGGATTGAGATTCTTTAATCGTGACTTCAATATCTTTTACTTTTAACATTAAGTGTTCTTCCCCATAGTTTTTTTTCTATTTATTTTAGTTTAGCTTATATTATTTCTTCATATTTGATTTACTAAACCTTGATGGATGAAAATATATAAGACACACTTAATTTGAGACAATATCTTGTAGGAAAGTGATGTCAATGAAAGATGAAGAATGAGAAGTATTAAGTATTGTTAAGATGTGGATTACATTATTCAATCAAATGGTTAGTATTTCAATTTGGATAGTCAGCATGTATTTTTGTAAAGTCATTTATGAACATAATGATACACAATTCAAAATAATGAAATTATTATAATCAATACATGTTATTAAGTTGAACCCAATATATATTAAGTTCATCAAAAGGTAATATGACATCTTATCTCTCATAGATAAGAAACACACACATAAAATGGTTACACTTGACATGAAAATATAAATCATGAAGTATCATGTGTGAAGTGCATATTATCTAAGGTATAAGCTATACAATTTGATATTCCATGGTATATTCGTTTCCCGAGAGGCTCTCTAGAATAGAGCACACAGAATATGAGTATGCCTAATGTAAGAAAGTTAATAAGCATTGTTAAATATAAGAGAAGAATATCTCTAAAAAAATTCCTCTTCACGATAGCATTGATCCAATGTTCGTGCATAGAGTCTACCAAATTCATTGTTCCTGTGGAAACTCCTACATTGGCCAAACTTGTAGATACTTTAAATATGGCTTAACGGAGCCCATAGTGATACTACCAATATTATGTTATAAATTCATTAGAACATTCGTTTAAAAGAAAACACCTAGTCAACTTTCACTAACCTAAAATCCTTTACCCTACATAATTTGAATAGGGAATATGAGTCTTAAGAACATGTTATTAACAACTTCATTGAATATTCTAACCTTTCCCCTCTTGTTATGCAAGGATCTCACAAAATAGAAGAAGAGATAGATCAAAAACTTCAAAATTAGACTCTTCTAGGGGAAAAACCTCCTTTAATTACACAAATGAAAAAATATTGGATGATTGAAATGAGAAAACCTCCTTTCTATGTATAAGAGTCTATAGGGTCGAAATATAATGAGAGACAATATAACAATAATAATGTAATGACACAACAATAATAATAGTGGCCTTTTATGGAGCATAACAATACAAGTATTGTGTTTTTATGGGGCAAAATAATAACAATATGGGAACTACATGGGCACAACAATAACAATAACCGGGCTTCACTAAAAATAAAAATGAGGGAATACACTAGTATTATTGGGACCTAACATTTCCTTCTTCTTTAAAAAATTATTGTCCTCAACATTTGATTAGTTCTAGATGCTCCTTTATAAAATTTTCATCCTCCCATGTTGAATCTTTAGTGGGTAAGTTCTCCCGCTTCATGAGATTATCCTAAATTGATCGATTTTATAGCTTCTGAGTTCTTATTTTCGTGAATACTTGAGGTTCCAATATGATATATCATTCCTCATCAAGTTTCTGAAATATTGTTTGAACTCACATCTTGTCAACTCTAACCTTCTTGTGCACTCGAGAAGATGTAGGAAGCTCTAGTTTGTATGTCATAGTATGAATCTTTTGTAGGACCTTATAAGGACCATAATACTTTGGTGATAATTATTATCCTTCTTATCTTGCTTGAGGGACATTTGTTTGTATTTTTGTAGATGTAAAAATATCGAGTCACCTACATCAAAACTTCTTTCGTTGCAATGTTGATGTGCTCTTTCTTTCGCTATATTTTATGCCAAAGTGAGGTTATTTTTTAAGAGTTCAATAGCTTGTTTTTGATGCTTAATGTGATCTTCCACTACTTGAACCCTAGAATTTTCTCTTAAATATGATGTGATGGACGATGGATGATATCCACAAATTTCTATAAACAGGGTCATTTTTGTTTCATTATGGAAGGAAGTGCTATACCACAATCTGGTGAGAGGTACACAACTCAATACAACTTGCTAGCAAAGGATCCAACTACATCCTTTTCTCAAAGTAGGCCAACTCCTTCACCAAGGCAAGTGTCTCATGAGGGACCAAGTTCAACAAAATTTTCCTCACCTTGTGGAGGCCCAACAAGCATTAGGGAATGTTGCTTCCTATGGGAGGAGGACTGATCTAGGTGGATATTTGTGGACACCCACCTATTCCACTCAGACTTCCAGTCATTTTCATCACTTTCCTTGATTATAGCAACATTTACTATTTTTAGCAGATTTTTAGGTCCTAAACTTCCTTAGTTGTTTTGACCCCATAAACAAGAATTTTTTCCGAGTCCGTCATAATCCCATTGCCATAGATAGGGTCTGTTAGGCCCCTATACTACTAGTGTAACCCCTTATTATTATTAGTACAACCCCCTTATTATATTGATGTACCCATGTAGTTCCCATATTGTTACTATTGTGCCCCATAGAAGCCCACTATTGTTGTTATTGTGCCCTTACATTATTAT